>JAVKPL010002948.1:0-18685 GCA_032173675.1 Gastrolobium villosum
CCCTGTCTGACTAGTACGTATTGCTACAAATCATCAAAACTACTAAGAAGATCGACAAAAGGCACCTGACTGGATGCCGAGTTATCAAGGTTTGAAGGGACATCCGACGTGGGAAAACCCAGGTCGGATGAGGAAATGCTGGAAGAGCTATTACTCAACTGGAAAGGTGGGATCCGGTTTAAAACGGACCCCGGACCTTGACCAAGCGGTAAAGGTGGAAGAATGAAGGATAGAGGAACTGGCTCAGAGAAGGAACTCGATCTAGAAATTGAGGGTTGTGGAATGGAGGAGGATATATTCCTATTAAAAGATGGTTCTTGCTCTCCCCTTCTTCCCCTCCGAACATCTACCTCTACCTACCACGAGCACCTCTGGAGGTCTGACGACCTCCTCGGTGACTTCGGAGAAGCTGCTAGAGCCTCTCCTCTTCGGTGTACTCTCTGCCGTAAAACCAGTATTGAACAGATCTAGGCAACCTCCCTATCATTTCTTCAGACACTTCTCTACTGTCATTTCGGCCACTAGAACTACCAGGAGTGTCCATTACCCACTTCGAGAATGGGTAACTCAGGAAACACTCCTCCCCAACAGGAAAATGAACAAATATGCGAATCAACAGAAAAAAATAGAAGTCTACAAAAGAAAAAGGAAAGGTACCTGGTTGAAAAAACTGAAGATAGGAGTAGCGAATGAAGAGTGTCTTGACAATGGAGAAACACAGGAAAGACCCTATGAAGTGTGTAAGAAAGCAGAAGGTAAGAAAAAACCCAGGCAGTAGCAAACTGGTATATATAGAGGGCTGAGGAAGTAGGAAGTGCAAAGGCCAAAGGGGTCTTCGAAGCGTCTGATGAACCAGGGGCAAAATAGGAGTTTCGCCGCCCTGCACACCCTGCATGACCTGCGCACATTCAATGCTCTCAACCATGGCCTATGCTAGGCTCAGCGTAGCGCACCCTGCACGATGCGCGAAATACCAATAAATGGAGCACACGTGTTCTGTTATAACCGTCACTGCAGGCGTGAAATGAAAGGTCAGGAAAGTGTAATCAGGATCAAATTCCGACATTCAAAATCTGCTGACGTCACCAGTTTGATCAAGAATCATAACATAAAAATTTGGACGAAGTCACGACCTCCGACTTGGTTGACGCATGAGGAATAAGTTAACAAAGGAACTTCAAGGTCAAAGGCGACCAATTAAGCAAGAGATCATCTCGGCATTCCGACATACGGGATACCGAGCTGGGGGCAACAGCCAATGTTAGGTCCGAGGTAGACCGTATTGCTTTACCAGATGGTATGCGCTCAGAGATAGTG
Organism: Gastrolobium villosum; assembly: GCA_032173675.1. Taxonomy (NCBI): domain Eukaryota; kingdom Viridiplantae; phylum Streptophyta; class Magnoliopsida; order Fabales; family Fabaceae; genus Gastrolobium; species Gastrolobium villosum. Next base: position 1,318 of record JAVKPL010002948.1, read on the forward strand.
TATATGAATGATATACTGGGCAAAATGCCGAGGTCCCAATCACTGCGCACAAGCAATAGGTTTTACAACCAAGGAGTGGTGTGTGCACAATGAGTGGAATAAGCAAGGCCATTCAGAGGTGAGTACCTGATATGTCTGAGCTCTTATTTATAGGGTTACCTGGCTAGGTTTCCAGTTCGCTGAACTCCCCCAATTAGTCGGACCCTCTCCCTTCTTCAGTTGAGATTCGGTCCGACTTAGTCGGCCTCAATCAGTCTGTTCCAGCTGTTGAGATTCGACAATATCTCCTAGTGAGATATCCTAAGGCAGCAGTTTCTTCGAGACTTATCCGTAACAGCGAGCTTCTTAGCTATTATAGCAAGTTTCTCTAATAACTTAATACGTTCTCTTAGGTCATTTCTTTGCTTTAATAGATTGTAAATCCTTTTCTAAAAGTAGCCTAATCCAATTCTCTCATAACATCAATATTATGTTTATGGTCTTTCAGGTTTTATGTAATAATAGCACTCTTCTTAAGATGTAAATTGTGAACACCTGGTGTTTGTCTTTGTCATTTAACATTACATAATAAACTTTCCTATACACATAACATTTTATGGGGCCACACATTTTAAAAAAAAAAAGAAAAAGAAAAAATATGGCACGCAAAAAGAATCTCTATAACATTACACAATCACTTTTCTTACAACATAACTCTTATAAAACCCTTTTTTATTCCATTAAATAAACACAAGACAGACAAAAAAAAAATCAAAAGATGAAAGCGATGTTTCCTTGATCAATAAAACAGACGTCTTATAACCTGTACACAAAGGACTAAAGTCAAATTGGGGTCCAGCCAAAAAAAGCAATGAAAATTAGGAGGGAAAGTTCAAAGTTTTAAGAAATTCTTCTAAGCATGAAATAGGAAGGTGAGTGGATCAAGGATGCTGGAAAAAATCAAAGAGAAAAAGGACCGCTCTTGAAAGAAAATCAGAGGCATGTTTGTGTAAGAGGTAAGAGGATAATAAGTAAGGCAATGTAAAACGGGGGCTTGGTTTCATTCTTCTATCTTAAAAAAAAAAAAAAAAAAAGGCGAAAAATTCATAGTGTAACACCAGAACCATTGTGTAAAGCATTTGGCTGTTGAACAACCTTAGCCCTTCTTTTTATCAAAATATTTGGAGTTATGCTGTATATGTTCACATGCCCAAGACTAAGTTTGGGCGAAAGTTTGTGACACTTGTTTTAAAAAAAAAAAAAATAACTTAGCCTTAAATAATTATAAAAGACTAAATAATTTTTTTTCTTACTATTAAAATTAAAAAAATTAATTTGTGTAATGTCTCCGCTAATGTCATTGACTTTATCACTATTTTATATAATTTATTATGGGAACAAGATTTCACATGTTGGATGAGAAATCTCTTCTTCTATCACCCTTATTTTGATGTCCGTATCAGTCATCTTTTTATTTTTTTTCAAAACGAACCCCGCTTCTTTCTCTCTCGGTAGGAAAGTTCCAACTTCTCATGCAACATAAGAAGTTGCAAGCTCATTTATTATTTTATATATTTTGTGATTGATTATTTTTAAAGGTTATATATAAAATAAATTCGAAATCAGTTGAATTTTGATTTAAGGGTAACGAATGAGTTAATTTAGCAATGATACATATTAGGGTGTGCATAGGGTGTGCATGACAATCTTCCCGGAATGAGTTTTTTTTTTTTTTTTTTAATTTCTGTTCATGGGATCAAAAATGGATAAGAATTGCGTTTGATAAAATCGGTTTATTTTTTTGTTCCCGGGATGAACCGGTTTTTTGTTATGCTGAGAAACAAAAAAAAGAATAACAAATTTTCTGCTTTTCTAATTCTGAGCATAAAAAGAGAATCAGTTTTCTCTCACGCCTCTCACACTCACTACTCCGTACCCGTTCACACACACCAAACCATCACTGCTTTCAACCATATCAATGGACCATTTGAATATTCAGAGTTCAGAGTGAGGTCACTTTAGCTGGTATTCTGGGCCATCGTATTATCGTCATTATTGTGCGATTCAATATATTATTCTACTTTCATTTTCTCCTGTGAATGTTGATTCTGATTCATTTTTTTCTCCCATTTATTTGATGGTCTAGCTGTTCATGGTGATTATATTTGTTGAATTACTTATCTGGATTTGGGTATTCTGACCAATTTTTAGGACTTATCTCGTTTTCTTGTTTTTTAATGTTTTGGAAAATTCTCAAGTGTTAGCGTTGAAAGAGGTGGAGCTGTTTGATCGTTTTTTTGTTCCCATTTATTTGATCCTTTTTTTATTAGATGTGAGCATAGCAATACTGCATCTTTTATGGCAAAAACGTCAGGTATAGTTGGCCTTGTAGGTGGACCTGCTTCCCTTACATCTCTTATCCCAATGTTTTCAGATTCTAACAACTCCTCAATCAAACTCAATTTTGGAGAGACAAAAAAACCATGATTTTGAAGAGACAAAAAAACCATAAAAAGCATAGGGTGCTAAATTGTAATTAACCTTCAACGTTGATGATTTCATCCGAGAAGAGGGGTGGTTGCTGTGGGGACTGCAATCGTGCACTGCAACACATAACAATGTCTAACGGTTAAAACGACAAGGGAATTAGATAGGAACGAGTTTGTTTTCAATATGTTTTATTTTGGGTTGATAGTACTCGTCATTGTGTTTTATTTTCTCCTCTCCCATGGCTAATTACGTAATAAGAGTTGGTTTGAAAAAATGGTTCTCTAATTAGATGATTTCTAGGAATAAAAATAAAAAAGGTTTGAAAAATGGTTCTCTCATCAATGTGTTATCAAACATAATTCTGATTCTCGGAATAAAAATAAAATATGTTAACAAACGTAATTCTGATTCTCAGAATTGTTCCAAGGCACAGAAATAGAAAAGAATCATTTCTTTTCATAAACAGTGCCAGGAATCAGAATGGTTGTCATGTGCAGCCTTAACGCTTTGGTTCTTATTTTGGGCCAATTTTATTGCGACAGTCTAATGATTCAAATATTTTTTGTAGTTACATTAATGATAATATTAAGGGTTTGATGTTTGTTATTTTAAATGATATGAATTATGTCATTTTAGGAGAGAGATAGACACAAGAAATGAAAATCACGAGGGAGAAAGTGAGTTTTTTTTTAATTTAAATTTTAAATAAAAATTATTATCTTGTTTCTATCTCTCTCTTAAAATGACATAACTTTATGTCATTTAAAATAACAAACAATTTTTTCCTAATATTAATAAACAAATGATTACCAATTGATAGGGTTGGCAATACGGGCCAGCCCGCCCCGACCCGCCCCGGCCCGCCTAAAATGGGCTGGCCCGCCCCGGCCCGTTTTGACAAAATGGGTTGAATTGAGCAACCCGGCCCGTTTTATGAGTGGGTTGGTGGGCTACGGGCCAGCCCGCCTAAAATAAAAATAATATAAAATAATATACACAAAATTAAATTCTGCATAAAAACACATAATTTTTTTTGCATAAAAGCATATAAAAATCTGCATAAAATCCTAATGTGCTTATGAAACCAAGAAGATCAGTGTTTAATAATCCACATATAAATATGCATCTTTCAATCCAGAAATAATAATAAAAATTAAAATCATATCAAGGTAAAACAGAATAACAAAACAAGTAACAAAGTGTTCTATGAGCAGTCCACAACAATTCGAAAAAGCCACTTGCATGCAGAGAAATCTAAGGCACGAAATTACATAACAATTGGGTAACCTAAAAAAAAAGGGGCTTGGCGGACTAGCTCACCCCGTGGCGGGCCGAGCCCGGCGGGGTGGCGGGTTTGGCGGGCTGGTGGGTTGAAAAACTCAACCCAGCCCGCCCTATTTGGTGGGCGGGGCGGGCCAGCCCGACGGGCTCAGCCCATTTTGCCAGCCCTACCAATTGATTTAGAAAAATACAGTTTAAAAAAACTAAGGTGAAACTTAGCCTTCAGTGCTTGTTGACCCTATATATTTAGTTTGGAATCATTTTAGTTGTGACAGCTTGATGATCCAAAATTTATATAATCCAAAATTTATATAAATTTATTATAAATCTTAATAATACAAGTAATAACATTAAAATCATTTTATTTTGAGGGTGATTTAGTCGTGATGGCTTGTCAACTCCATATTTTGTTCAGGATCCTTTTAGCTTTGATAGCTTGATAGTTTAAAACTTTATTTTTTTTTAATTTATCATAAAGAACGATGCAGATTTAAACTGTGAGTGTGAATCAAAAATGACGCAGAGATCCTCGGGGGTGATGACTATGGACATGCCATCCATAAACACATCCCTTGCCTTCTCATGCAAACCCCTCCTAATATAATACTCTGCCAGTGAAGTCCAGAGTCGACCCACCTCATCAGTGGATTTCCTTATCTCACGCCTAATAAAGGCATCCACATTCCACCCAGAGACTTCATTGGCATGCCTGACCAGCAGATCACACAGCTCCCACCATAACATGTGCTTGGTTTTCCCCTTTTTGGAACAAAAGTGGTCATCATTCAGCACTGAACCCAACATTTCAGAAGCCTCTCGCCAGAGATTTGAATTAAGCAAAAAGTCAATAAAATCTTCAATGTGGGAAGGGTCGTGTTTCAAGTACCTGCGATGTGCACTGAGGGAAGTCTCGATGGGGACACCCTTTTGGCTGACGAAGACGAGGTAGGGTTCCCAAATGCGATCATGATGGGTGACAGGAAGAGCACGGAGTGCCCTATCGAAGGTTCTTCGGGTGCGAGTCAGCAATTTATGCTCCATTAGGGTTTGTAGGTACATGATCCAAATCATGGGCTCCTTGTGCATTGTAACGAGGGCACGTCTGAATGTATTGTTTAAGTCATCGTAAAATGGGTGAGTGATGGGAAGGTTCCTCACGAGGTCGAGGCATTCGCCAAGGTAAGCGTGCCAAAGCCTGTAGCTTCCAGGGAGCGCCTTGAGGGCACGCTCGTAAACACGCTTGATCATGAATAGGTTTCGGACAATCTCTCCTTCGTATAAGAGATCCTCTTCCGATGGGTATAGCAGCATTTTTGAATTTGCCATTAGAGCGGGAGAAGAGGGTAGAGGGAAAGGTTATACTTTTGTAAGAGCCGTACCTTTCTCTTTAGTGCGGAAAAACTTTGATGATGAAAGATTGTTTATCAGAGTCTATACCCTCTGCTTTTTTTGTATCTACTATGACAGGGATCTGATACAACTCTTATGGGCAGAGTATGAAGGAGAGAAATCTAAGAGGTTCGTATTCTCTAAGACTGACCATTGTTCCCTTTATATAACTGAACCATGTCACCAGTTAACTCCGTGTAAAACTTAAAATGTCAATCACCATTAATGGGAAACGTAAAAACGTCAATTACCATTAATGCGAAACGTCAAAACGTTAATTATCATTAATGCGAAACGTCAAAACGTCAATTACCATTAATGTCTCTTTTATTAATTAAAGCAATTGACACACATTATACATGAGACACAAATAGATTTACATTCTCCCACTTGGCTCATGTCATAAGGTGTCCCTTCATGATTTAATTAACATTCATTATAATGCGCATTTACTAGGCTAAAAAGTTTCCATGACTATTCAAATTCGTGTCAAATCATTTGGTGCTAACGATGATGAGCTTTCTCGCGGCTTTAGAGACTGTCAACTCATGATGGTTGGATACAACAAATCTGGCCGTCTCAGTGAAAAACCATCTGAGTTGACCCGATTAACCCTGGTTCTATGCACAATCGAACCAATAGACTGTTCAGACCTATTTATAGTCTCCCTCCATGACCTATTTAAAAAATGTGAAATTGAGGCTCACTTTGAATACTGTTTCTAAAAATAGTTTTTAATTTTCAGAAAAATAAATAAATAAAAAAACACGTTTGATAATATTTGTTTTGTATAAAAAATTATTATTATTATTTTTTTTAGAATCAAATTTAGATAACATGTCTGATTTGTTTTTGTTTTGCATTTTGTCTTTTAATTAAAAAAATTAAGGTTGCAAACTGGGCTTGGCCCAGAGGGCCTGCACGCCCCGCCTGCAAACACGTTTTAATAATTAAATTAAAATTTCACTATTCTTTTTTTATAACTAAATTCCTAATTTAGATTTCAATTTTTGAAAATACAAATCTATAAAATATTATCACAAATTAACAATCATTCTTTTCTGAAAAGTTGGAATTTGTGATAATATTTTTTTTATTAGAATTCTTATTTTTTATGTTATTTAAATTAAATTTTAATTCAATTTGGATACCAATTTTTTTTTTTAATTCCATTTTGTATTAAATTTGTGTACCAAATAATTCAACGATTTCAAATGCCACTTTGTACTAGTGATCAGGATTAATGGGAATCGTTATTTAATTTAATTTGGATTCCATTCATATTTCGTTTAATACATCAAATGTGGCATTAGGAATATTCATATTTAAGGTTATGTGATAAAAAGTATGATTAATTTAGTTATAAATACTCAACACAAAACTGTATGATTTCTTGTAAATGGTTAAATAAATTGGAAAAATAATTAATAATATTATTGCTAACATTTTGTAAATAAGTAATTAATATTTTATAATTGGTTAATAATGCATAACTTATCCTTTGGGGGCTAGGTAGTGCAACCCTTCAATTTTTTTTTTTTTTTTTGTTTTGTTTTGCACATAACCTCGAAATTATCTTACCACAGGGTGCATTTCACTCGGGGACTTCATATCTGTCCAACTGTGATAAACGGGAATTAATGCAATGCTTTTGAAATATTAATGGTTGGGGTCTGATGTATTCGCATTTTTGTATTTCCCTTATTTTCTTTTTTTAATATTGGCCACCAAAGTAGCACGCTACTGGCCCCTCGTGCGTTGCCCATCAAAGTTATTCATGACAGGAGTGAAATCACAATGACCAAAGTAAATGAATTTTTTTTTTACATGCTCCCTTTAAAAAAAAAATGAATAAATGAGAATATGTTATTCATGTTACGTTTAGACAATTTTGTCTAATATAACACAAAAAAATAGATAAAACCTTCTAAAGAAAATAGAGAAATAAAAAAAGTGAGACTTTTATTTTTTTGTGTATGCATGAGATCTCATGTATCATAAAAAATATATTTTCCATAATCGATGTTCCGATTCTGAGTTTAAAAGTCTTTCAGCCTTTAGCAAGAGTTTTGATTTTCTAAAATCAAACCCCTATCATTTAGGCATAATTGATATGCAACCCGTAAATAATTTATTTTCTAACAATTATTTCTTTATATTTTGTAATTTCAGAAATTTATTAGTTTCTCTATGACCTTTATAATAGATCCCATGGCAAGTCTTCTGAACGTTTTGCTGAAATCTGCACCCATAGATCCCCTTATAATACTTGGATCATAGAGGAATTAAGATTCTAGATCAAGAACTAAGGTGTCAAATGCTGACTAATATCTTTTGTGCTTATCAAATCATTTTAATTACTTGTTATTTCTCACCATAAAATTTGTCGCAGAAATTTGACGTGGTACATATTCGGAGAAACTACATGTTTGGCAATTGGCTGAAAACAACTGTGTTGTCGATATATATAGGGAAAAATGTTTGTCATTTTAAATGACACAATTTTATGTCATTTTTTAATGAAACTACGTCATTTTGGTGTGTTTTTACATTCTCTCTCCTCCATTTTCTTTTTATTTCTAATTTTATAAATTGGAGAAAATAACAAAACACACCAAAACGATGTAGTTTCATTAAAAAAATGACACAAAGTTGTGTCATTTAAAATAACACACACTAAACCCCAAATAAAAAAAGTAAAGGATCTCTAAGTAAATGAAAATAAATTATTTCTGGTGAGTCCAAAACGATGTTGTTTTGGAATGGAAATCAAGTATTTTTGTAATTGTAATGCGTTATATTAGTCTTTGTTATTATAATCTTTTAATCTTATAATCCTAAAACGACGTCATTTTGAGTTGATAACTTTATCTCCGGTGACCGGAGAACTTGGCCATCTCTATTTGGAAGTTTTATAAGAACTTGGCCAAATTTTAAGATTCAGAAGTTTCTGTGGTTGATAAGTATTAAAGTATCTAAAGAATATATTTGCACAACCTGCATTCATTTTTCAAGATAATACAGTCCATACCTCACAGATCAGAGATTTAACAAGGAAATGTATTGTTGGTTTACCAAAATTAAGCAAACATGTTCTATTAACACTTGGCCTTTCTTTACAAGTCTATAAAGTGCCTCAACCCTCTGTGAGGGGGGCAGAGAACTACTGTTCAGAACACAAACCACAAAATTCATAAAAGAAGAGTAATGTAATGCAAAATTTAGAAGATATAATATTCAAAGTCACCTCCCTTCAGACTTCACCAGCTGTGAGAATACCTTACTCATAGAAACACCAGACAGATCATCTAGACTTGAAGCTTCAAATTGTGCTGCAGAAACACTTGCTTCATGGTTGAAATTGTTGATCTGTGGAGAGAGTTCACCAATCATATTGGTACTGTTTTCTTCAGGATCACCTTGAACAACAGCCTCTTGAAGTTGGAGAGCATACTCCAAATTCCACAAGACATCTCCCATATAAGGCCTATCAACACCAAAATCAGCCAAGCATTTTTCAGCAGTTTCTCCAAACTTCCTAAGAGAATCTGGTCTTATTTTCCCTGCAAGTGTTGGATCTATGATTTGCTCCAATTGCCCTCTTTTCTGCCATTTCATTGTCCATTCAGCCAAGTTCACCATTTCTCTAGGAAGGGATGGATCTATAACAGGCCTTGCACAAAGAACCTCAAACAGAACTACCCCAAATGAATACACATCTGACTTTTCTGTTAACTGTTGCCTCCTGAAATACTCAGGATCAAGGTAACCAAAACTCCCTTTGACAGCAGTGCTCACATGAGTCTGATCAATTTCAGGACCAGTCTTTGATAGTCCAAAATCAGCAACTTTGGCCATTAGGTTCTCATCTAGCAAGATATTTGCAGACTTAACATCGCGGTGAATAACTGCTTTAGCATAGCCAAGCCAGTGTGAAGGTAATGAAGTCCTCTAGCTGCTCCAATGCATATCTCAAGTCTCTCCTTCCAACTCAAGCTTGGGAGACCTGAACCATAAAGATGACTCTTGAGAGTTCCCTTCTCCATATATTCATATATCAAGATCATTTCATTCTTTTCATCACAATATCCAATCAATGATACCAGATGGCATTTCAATTTCAGTTCTGAATTCTGCAAGCCCTTGCTGGGACCGCGGATTTCCCCTCTTAACTGCAACTTTAGTGCTATCATTTAATTCTCCTTTGTATACTTTACCAAAACCACCAATGCCAATAACCCAACTCTCATCAAAATTGTTTGTAGCCTCCTGAACAGCCACAAAAGGGATGCGGTATCCAGAGTTTGAAGCAGCACTTGTTGTTGTGCCTTTAGAATATTTACTTCCCATACTGTGAGAAGTTCCATCATTGTCTGATAAGGGAATCCATGTCTTTGAATGCGCTTGTCGTTCCAACCTTCTTTTTTTCCTGCATAGTACAAAGAAAACTCCAAGCAAGACCACTGCACTAAATGTCCCAAGACTCACACCCACAATCATGCCAACTTTCTTAGAATTCGAACCAGAAGTACTTGTCACAGGCACAACTGTTGATGCACTGAGACTTCTCATAGAGTTGTTCATTTTCATTATCTCAAGTCCATTCAAAATAGCATTAGGATAATCACCATCCAGAGTAGAAGGGCCAATACTTACAAGAATTTTATTTCTGACAGATGGGGCTGTAACCAAATCCATGTAATATGGAGCAGCCAAAACATTATTATTTTTTATACTAAGATCAAGATCCTTAGTAGCCAACCAAGAGTTAATGTAAACATTGAAGTAGAGTTCATTAAGAGCTTTACTAACTACATCACAGAAGTGAAGTCGAACAAGGTACTGAAATCCACGTTCCACATCAAACTCCCAGGACACATTGAAATTACTACGGGGATCACCACTTGAGTTCATCTGTGTTAGAGTACCATAGACAGTAGGTGGAGCAGTATTTTCTGTTACAACACCTACATATTTAACAGCACCAATGTTGGAAACATAACTGGCAAGGTTAGGTTGTATAAGGAAGCTTTGATCTGGAACCCAATTTCGATGAAGGGTGTCATTGCCAGAGGACACAGTTGGACCACCCATGTTAACCCTGAAAACTGTCTCCAATGCCTGTGTCAACAACCCAGAGTAGCTTGCTGGTGGATTTAATGTAACATCCCAGGCGCTGACGAGGGCGGGGAGTGATCGCCGGTGCGCAAGGGCACAGACAAGGAGCGGCTCCTGGCAGGCTTCCAGCGATGGGGGTACATGAATGAATCGAATAACACCGGAAAGAGAGGCTCCAGAGACTGTGCTGGTATTGGACAGTACAGTTGGGAATGGCTTATAAGAATTAATTGGTACTACCTATACTAACAAGATGCATCTACTTTTCGGTAGCCCGGATCGGAAGAACTCCACAGTTAAGCGTGCTTGACTTGGAGCAATTCTGGGATGGGTGACCTCTTGGGAAGTTTTACCGGGAAGTGTGCGAGTGAGGACAAAACACGCTGAAAAGTCTCGTGTTAGTGTGTGGGGACAGTCGTTAATCTTTGCAAGTTGCCAGGCGTTACAAGTGGTATCAGAGCAGGGCCTCTCATCCAGTACGGTGTGGTTCGAGGACGAACCAGGCGGAAGCTGGTGGGCATGTAACATCCCAGGCGCTGACGAGGGCGGGGAGTGATCGCCGGTGCGCAAGGGCACGGACAAGGAGCGGCTCCTGGCAGGCTTCCAGCGATGGGGTACATGAATGAATCGAATAACACCGGAAAGAGAGGGATTCTAGAGACTGTGCTGGTATGGGACAGTACAGTTGGGAATGGCTTATAAGAATTAATTGGTACTACCTATACTAACAAGATGCATCTACTTTTCGGTAGCCTGGATCGGAAGAACTCCACAGTTAAGCGTGCTTGACTTGGAGCAATTCTGGGATGAGTGACCTCCTGGGAAGTTTTCCCGGGAAGTGTGCGAGTGAGGACAAAGCACGCTGAAAAGTCTCGTGTTAGTGTGTGGGGACAGTCGTTAATCCTTGCAAGTTGCCAGGCGTTACATTTAAGGTGTTAGCACCATCAACAATGAGGTCATCAGGGACTGAAACAACTTCAATGGCATTCACAAAAGCAATGGAATTGCTGCTGGAAGGGGTAAAGGTGATCACAAGTGTATCTGAGGTCACATTAATAGAATACTCCTTCATTATAGGATTTTTTTGCACACTGAAGTTACTGAGAAGGATGTTGTTTTGGGTGGTAACAGCAAAATTCGCAGCACCCAAATTGTAATTTTCATATGCAAATGGAAAGAAATAAAGACGGATCCAATGTCTCCCCTTTTTGTTAATAGGAAATGTGTACTTTGAGGATGCAGTGAAAATTCTTGCCGTTTGATAGAGTGGCAAATCATTTGAGGAATTAGTATTGGCAAGAATATCTTGTTGAGTGGAAAGGAAATTCTTGAAGAAACTATCAGCTTTGAAATTGCGGCTACCTATTGAAGTATTGGAAGGTGCTCCACAATCTATAAGGTAATTGTCTATAGGAACATAGCTGGCAGAAAAACATACCAAGGGCAAGATTGATAAGGCAAAGATAAATAAGCCAAGTTCTCTACAATCCCACATGTCTAGTTATTCAAAGAAAACCACTGATAATGATGTATTTTTCTTTTCTCTTTCAATTTTTCTCTTTGCAGCCTTGGGAAGAACGCTGGTACATTCCAAGAAAAGAAAGCAATGAACTTCTACTTGTCAATCACACAAGCAATTAAGAGGTCAAAAACACAAAAAGAATAGAATAAGAATGAAGACCAAAGATTGCACCTTTAAATTTACTACCTTCAAAGCTCCACCAGAACCAGGAAGACCCAAACCATAGAGCATAAGAAAAATCTGAACCACCCTCTTGTTATATTGAATGCAAATGATTAAAGGAGAAGATCAAACTCATGTTCAGCACAAATCTAGCTCAGGACAACCTGGTATAAACCTCTAATGACAACCTTAGTAATTGGTATTGTCCTAGATTCTTTTATGACATGAGCCAAGTGGGAGAATGTAAATCTATTTGTGTCTCATGTATAATGTGTGTCAATTGCTTTAATTAATAAAAGAGACATTAATGGTAATTGACGTTTTGACGTTTCACATTAATGATAATTAACGTTTTGACGTTTCGCATTAATGGTAATTGACGTTTTTACGTTTCCCATTAATGGTGATTGACATTTTAAGTTTTACACGGAGTTAACTGGTGACATGGTTCAGTTATATAAAGGGAACAATGGTCAGTCTTAGAGAATACGAATCTCTCAGATTTCTCTCCTTCATATTCTGCCCATAAGAGTTGTATCAGATCCCTGTCATAGTAGATACAAAAAAAGCAGAGGGTATAGACTCTGATAAACAATCTTCCATCTTCAAAGTTTTTCCGCACTAAAGAGAAAGGTACGGCTCTTACAAAAGTATAACCTTTCCCTCTACCCTCTTCTCCCGCTCCAATGGCAAATTCAAAAATGCTGCTATACCCATCGGAAGAGGATCTCTTATACGAAGGAGAGATTGTCCGAAACCTATTCATGATCAAGCGTGTTTACGAGCGTGCCCTCAAGGCGCTCCCTGGAAGCTACAGGCTTTGGCACGCTTACCTTGGCGAATGCCTCGACCTCGTGAGGAACCTTCCCATCACTCACCCATTTTACGATGACTTAAACAATACCTTCAGACGTGCCCTCGTTACAATGCACAAGGAGCCCATGATTTGGATCATGTACCTACAAACCCTAATGGAGCAGAAATTGCTGACTCGCACCCGAAGAACCTTCGATAGGGCACTCCGTGCTCTTCCTGTCACCCATCATGATCGCATTTGGGAACCCTACCTCGTCTTCGTCAGCCAAAAGGGTGTCCCCATCGAGACTTCCCTCAGTGCACATCGCAGGTACTTGAAACACGACCCTTCCCACATTGAAGATTTTATTGACTTTTTGCTTAATTCAAATCTCTGGCAAGAGGCTTCTGAAATGTTGGGTTCAGTGCTGAATGATGACCACTTTTGTTCCAAAAAGGGGAAAACCAAGCACATGTTATGGTGGGAGCTGTGTGATCTACTGGTCAGGCATGCCAATGAAGTCTCTGGGTGGAATGTGGATGCCTTTATTAGGCGTGAGATAAGGAAATCCACTGATGAGGTGGGTCGACTCTGGACTTCACTGGCAGAGTATTATATTAGGAGGGGTTTGCATGAGAAGGCAAGGGATGTGTTTATGGATGGCATGTCCACAGTCATCACCCCCGAGGATCTCCGCGTCATTTTTGATTCACACTCACAGTTTGAACAGAGTCTGCTTGATTTTAAGAATGATGAAGAAGATTATGGTGATGAAGAAAATGGTGTTGAGGAGGATGAAGATATTTGTGAACGTTTCAAAGGAAGACCGTTGGATGAGGACTTGGACTTTGAAGATATCGAGTTACCAGAAGAAAGTGACTCTGATGATAAGGTTGAAATTGCACAAAAAGATGTCCACATGGGCTGGGCTTAGTTAAGAGTTTTTGCCTCCTAAAGCTGTGTTGATAGTGTGGGCTTTTAAGCCCAGCCCATGTGGACATCTTTTTGTGCAATTTCAACCTTATCCTCGGGGGTCACTTTCTTCTGGTAACTCGATATCTTCAAAGTCCAAGTCCTCATCCAACGGTCTTCCTTTGAAACGTTCACAAATATCTTCATCCTCCTCAACACCATTTTCTTCATCACCATAATCTTCTTCATCATTCTTAAAATCAAGCAGACTCTGTTCAAACTGTGAGTGTGAATCAAAAATGACGCGGAGATCCTCGGGGGTGATGACTGTGGACATGCCATCCATAAACACATCCCTTGCCTTCTCATGCAAACCCCTCCTAATATAATACTCTGCCAGTGAAGTCCAGAGTCGACCCACCTCATCAGTGGATTTCCTTATCTCACGCCTAATAAAGGCATCCACATTCCACCCAGAGACTTCATTGGCATGCCTGACCAGCAGATCACACAGCTCCCACCATAACATGTGCTTGGTTTTCCCCTTTTTGGAACAAAAGTGGTCATCATTCAGCACTGAACCCAACATTTCAGAAGCCTCTTGCCAGAGATTTGAATTAAGCAAAAAGTCAATAAAATCTTCAATGTGGGAAGGGTCGTGTTTCAAGTACCTGCGATGTGCACTGAGGGAAGTCTCGATGGGGACACCCTTTTGGCTGACGAAGACGAGGTAGGGTTCCCAAATGCGATCATGATGGGTGACAGGAAGAGCACGGAGTGCCCTATCGAAGGTTCTTCGGGTGCGAGTCAGCAATTTCTGCTCCATTAGGGTTTGTAGGTACATGATCCAAATCATGGGCTCCTTGTGCATTGTAACGAGGGCACGTCTGAAGGTATTGTTTAAGTCATCGTAAAATGGGTGAGTGATGGGAAGGTTCCTCACGAGGTCGAGGCATTCGCCAAGGTAAGCGTGCCAAAGCCTGTAGCTTCCAGGGAGCGCCTTGAGGGCACGCTCGTAAACACGCTTGATCATGAATAGGTTTCGGACAATCTCTCCTTCGTATAAGAGATCCTCTTCCGATGGGTATAGCAGCATTTTTGAATTTGCCATTGGAGCGGGAGAAGAGGGTAGAGGGAAAGGTTATACTTTTGTAAGAGCCGTACCTTTCTCTTTAGTGCGGAAAAACTTTGATGATGGAAGATTGTTTATCAGAGTCTATACCCTCTGCTTTTTTTGTATCTACTATGACAGGGATCTGATACAACTCTTATGGGCAGAATATGAAGGAGAGAAATCTGAGAGATTCGTATTCTCTAAGACTGACCATTGTTCCCTTTATATAACTGAACCATGTCACCAGTTAACTCCGTGTAAAACTTAAAACGTCAATCACCATTAATGTGAAACGTAAAAACGTCAATTACCATTAATGCGAAACGTCAAAACGTTAATTATCATTAATGCGAAACGTCAAAACGTCAATTACCATTAATGTCTCTTTTATTAATTAAAGCAATTGACACACATTATACATGAGACACAAATAGATTTACATTCTCCCACTTGGCTCATGTCATAAGGTGTCCCTTCATGATTTAATTAACATTCATTATAATGCGCATTTACTAGGCTAAAAAGTTTCCATGACTATTCAAATTCGTGTCAAATCATTTGGTGCTAACGATGATGAGCTTTCTCGCGGCTTTAGAGACTGTCAACTCATGATGGTTGGCTTTTGATTGGTTGGATACAACAAATCTGGCCGTGTCAGTGAAAAACCATCTGAGTTGACCCGATTAACCCTGGTTCTATGCACAATCGAACCAATAGACTGTTCGGACCTATTTATAGTCTCCCTCCATGACCTATTTAAAAAATGTGAAATTGAGGCTCACTTTGAATACTGTTTCTAAAAATAGTTTTTAATTTTCAGAAAAAAATAAATAAATAAAAAAACACGTTTGATAATATTTGTTTTGTATAAAAAATTATTATTATTTTTTTTTTTAGAATCAAATTTAGATAACATGTCTGATTTGTTTTTGTTTTGCATTTTGTCTTTTAATTAAAAAAATTAAGGTTGCAAACTGGGCTTGGCCCAGAGGGCCTGCACGCCCCGCCTGCAAACACGTTTTAATAATTAAATTAAAATTCCACTATTCTTCTTTTATAACTAAATTCCTAATTTAGATTTCAATTTTTGAAAATACAAATCTATAAAATTTCAAATAATAACGACACAAATCCTTGCAAAAAAATATTTATTTTATAAATCTGATTGTAATAAATGATTGTAATAAAATATAAAATTCTAGACACAATTATAAGAGCCTTTTTTGTGAATAAATATAAAAACCTATTACATGCAAATAGTTAGATGTGCCAAACTGGGCTCGGCCCGGAGGGCCGGCCCACCAACATATTTTTATATTTAAATTAAAATTTCACCCTTGTTTTTTTATAATTAAATTCCTAAATCTGATTTTAAGTTTTGTAAATACAATTTTATAAAATTTCATATACAAACGACGCAAACCCTTGCAAAAAATAATTATTTATTATTATTTTTTAAATCTGATTGTAATAAATGAAAGTTCATCTCTAAGATAAAATATAAAAACGTAAATGTGACTATAAGAACCTTTTTTGTGAATAAATATAAAAATCTATTGCGTGCTGATAGTTAGATGGGGCAAACTGGGCTCGGCCCGGAAGGCCGGCCCACCAACACATTTTTTTATTAAATTCCTAACTCTGATTTTAATTTTTGTAAATACAAATTTTTAAAATTTCAAATACTAACGACACAAATCCTTACAAAAAATAATTATTTATTATTATTTTATAAATCTGATTGTAATAAATGACTGTTCATCTTTGAGATAAAATATAAAAACTTAGATGCAAAAATAAGAATATTTCCGTGTGGATAAATATAAAAACTTATTACATGCTGGTATATAATGCTGACAATTAGAGGTTGCAAAGTGGAGTCGGTCCGTCGGACTGGCGTGCCAATATTTTTTTGTAATTAAATTAAAAAATTTGTTCTGCTTTTATATTAAACATAATAACTCAAGAATTTTCCTACTGTGTATGTACAAGAAGTTGGAGTTAGGTAGCTAACAGTATTGATTTAAATAAATTGCAGAAATATATTTTTATGATTTGCATTAACTTTTATGAGACAGACAAACATATTTCTTTTTTTCCCGTGCATCGCATGAGTTATACTTATTTTGAAGGAGTTTTTACGTAGGGTGCTGATTTGGAACATTATCCATGAAAACTTAACGTTCTTAATGAAAAATCCATGTTATTTAAGGTCAACGTAAAAAAACAATTTGGAGTCATATAATGAGCCAAGATATCCAGTTTCAAGTGTTTGAAGCAGCGAAGCTATTGTCACCTCATTCTTTAAGTCTTTGGTGGACCCGAATGTATGTTGTTGTTGTTTAAAAATTTATCATTGTGGGTTCTTTATATTGTTATAAGTTTTTAGCATGTGTATTGATCTGATGTTGTTTAGGCACATTTTTTCCAATGTAAGCAAAAAATATGACTCATACATGATCATTTGGTTAATTTGCTTTCAAATCCTTTCAGACAACGTTTTTTGGGTTCTAAAAAAAAATAACCCATTTTTTTTTGCAGAGACTATTACTTCTGGGTGTTAACATATTAGCATAATTTATTTAATGAGCATTTGCATTTTACA
>JAVKPL010002949.1:0-18990 GCA_032173675.1 Gastrolobium villosum
CCCAAATCATTTGGATGAAACAACAACTCAAGGACTTTGGGGTTAAACTTGATCATATCCCTATAAGGTGTGATAACACTAGTGCCATAAACCTCACAAAGAATCCCATCATGCACTTTAGAACTAAACATATTGATATTACACATTATTTCATAAGAGATCATGTGCAAAGTGGAGATTGCATCTTGGAATTTGTGGAATCCTCAAAGCAATTGGCAGACATCTTCACCAAACCACTCCCAAGGGAAGTATTCTATAACTTAAGAAGAGAAATTGGTCTCATTGATCCATCATTCATATGATTGTATCATTACTTGCTAAATCTCTTCATTTCATCTCATGCTTAATTCATCTAATCTTCATTTCATCACATGGTTTCCCCCCTTTTCTTCTCTCTGTTTCGGGCTTTAAATCTGCCCAGGACCCTTGGGTAATCGATTACCATTGCTCTGGTAATCGATTACCAAGAAGGGTAATCGATTACCATGCAAAGGTAATCGATTACCATACGCGTTCAGCCCTTAAATCAGAGAACGGTTCTATTCTCCCTCATTTCCTCTCCAACCAGAACGCGTTCCCCCCTCCCTTTCCCTCTCTGAATCGACCGAGCACCATCATCCAGTGCATCACCAGGTTCTTTTTTTTTTTGCAAAATCATATGCCATGAATCATCAGTTTAGGGTTTCTGCAATTTTTTTTCTGCAAAATTCAATCTGTTCATACTGCATCCTTATTTCTGCCCTTGCTGCATCCTTCTTTTTTTTCTCCCTGCATCATTTTTTTGTTGTTGTTGTTCTCCATTTATGTTCTCTCTTGTTTTCGTTCAGTTTCCTTTTTTTGGATTTTTTTTCTTTCTTTCGTTCAATTTTTTTTTTTGTTCTGCCCATTTCAGTTTTATATTCTACCCACTTGGTCACTGGTTTTCTATGCATTTTATTCATTTTTGCAACATATTTGCTTTGAATCAACATATCTGCCTGCCCTTTACAAGAATCGGTTCATACAAGAATCAACATATCTGCATTCAACCTTTTTTTTTTGTATCTGTTCATTCATTTCTAAATCATTACATTTGTAGTTTATGCCTAAAAGCCTTCAAAATCACATCCTGATCATGCATCTGTTTTTGTCTCGAATCTGTTTTTCCTTCCATATTAACTTTGAACATTTTTTTATGTAGGATTTTCATCACTTGATTCTATGGCTTCCTCCTCTAACCCAATTCGCAAGAGGCCACGAGGTTCATGTCTTCATGGAAAATACTTCTCCACAGCTGCTAAATATGCCACATTCAAGGAACATTATGCCTCCCGCCCAGTCATCGCTTCAAAATGCTTGGATATCCAGTTCATGAGTGATGAAGGCTTTGAGATCTGTGATCTCCTGACTTATGCTGGAGTACTAGAATTGACTCTCCTCAAAGAGTCATACTCCGAAGATATGATTCGAGCCTTCTGCTGCACTGTCAGCTTTGCCAATGATACACTCAAAGCTGACATCTAGGGCAAGCTCTTCTCGGTACCTCCAAGTGAATGGCCCTGTATCATTGGTTCTGCCTACACCGGACATAAATACAGTGTGTATACATTTCCAGAATATGACAAATATGCCTTCACGCAGTCCATTGTGGAACCCGGCATCATAGTCACTCAATCCAAGTTCAGCGTGTCACTGTTAACTATGGACAACCGGATTCTACATTATGTGGTCACTCACATGTTGTCACCGAGGTCCTCTAATTACTCTTGGGTGCTTGATGCTGATATTTTTCTCATGTGGGTTATCCGCTCAAAAATTAGTTTCAATTGGCCTTACTATATCTGCTCTCAAATGATTAAAGCTGAGAACTCCTCGGGGGCACTTCCTTATGCTACTGTAATTGTTGAGATTCTGCGTCATCAGCAAATCTTCATGGAAGGTGAGACTCTGTCTGATGCAGTACACAAGCTTGGCATGCATCTGCTGACCCAAATGCAAATCAAACAAATCAATGGCATCTGGTGTAAAACGACTGCTCCTCCTGACGTCGGAGCAGGTCCTGCTGACATTCATGAGGACCCTCATCCTCCAGCCGCTGATCCTCTTACTGATTCTTCTTCATCAGTGGACCATACTTTGGGATCCATTCTCACATCTCTTAATCGGCTACAGACTACTATGGAATCCGGCTTTGCCACTTTGAACTTTAGGCATGCTAATACGGAGCTTCGTCTGAAGCGCATTGAGGATCATCTCAACATTCCTCCTCTTCCATCTCTACCACCACCGCCTGCACATGACTCTGATGACTTTTAGTTCTTATTAGTTATTTTCTTTATGCTTCTGCTTTGCCATGCTACTTTGGATATTTTGCTTCTCTAGGACTCTAACTTTATGAACTCTAGTTGATTAGATTTTGGTTTATTATGAATTATTATGCTATATTCTGTTTTTCTTCTCATTTTTTTTGCATGAACTGTTTCACGATTTCTCTTTGTCCACTCATGCTTTTTGATGTTGCCAAAGGGGGAGAAATATACGCAAATTAAAAAAATTCATAAGCATATATTAAGTTACAGAGGGGGAGAATAACATTCAAATATAAAAAGGAAAATAGATGACACCTTGTATATCAATCATATATTCAGGGGGAGTGTCAATTCTATATTTATCTAAACTCATGCAATACTAATCTTTTTTTTTAATTTGAGTTTGTCATCATCAAAAAAGGGGAGATTGTGGAACCAATGCACTCGACGAAAAGAACATAAAGGTTCAACGATTTTGATGATAACAAACAAGCATGGAAAGAAAGTCTCATGGTGCAACCATAAAAAAGAAGTCCAAACAAGATCAAGACTCAAGCTTCAAAGAGAAGTCTCTAAGTCCAAACTCAAAATATATATAGGACTTAGGATCATTTGTAAATTCATTTCTTACGTGAACAAAGCTCAAAGCTTTTTTCAAATACATGCATTAAATCATCGATTAAAATTCAAATACATTTCTAACATGAAAATATATTTTTCAATGTTCATAAATTGGTTAATCAATATTTGAAACTGTTTTAAATCAAGAGAAAACCATGTTAGGGTGAAATCCAACCTGTTAACAGGTTGGTAATCGATTACCCAACCATGGTAATCGATTACCCTTCATGGTAATCGATTACCCAATCAATGGTAATCGATTACCCACTGTACAGAGACAAAAATAACGGCTATAAAATGGCTAGTTTGCGAAAATGAATAGGAAATAGGCCTTGGGGGCCCTCTATAAATAGAGGCTACTGTTCCCATTGATGGGACACACTTCTTGATCATTATTGCTCATTAATTCTCATCCTATTTGCATTATTCTTGTCTTCTTATCATAAAAACTCTTTGAGCTTTATTCTTGTGAGAGTGTCATATATCATTGTTCTTCAACTTGTATTATCCGTACTTTGAGAGTACTTAGCCATTGTTAAACACCTTCATTTGATTTATTGAGTAGTTAGGAGAGTGAACCCTATACACTTGAAAGGTCACCAGATTTCTAAGAAAATTTGGAGTGAAAAGTTGTAAGGAATCAAGAGCCCGAAGTCTTGAAAAGTTGTAGTGGTTTGTCAAGCACCCTCAAGCTTGATAGTTAGTGAAAAGAATTGATCAAGCGGCTTCAGTCTTGACGTAGGTCACAGTGGTGGTGACCGAACCAGGATACATCTAGTTTGCAATTTCTCTAACCCTAATCTCTTTATTTAAGTATTGAAATTGCCTTTTTAGATTGTCTTTATATACTAGCTTGATTACTTTGCTATTCCTCTTCTTGCTCCTACTCTTAGATTATTTCTTATTAAATCGCTTTATTGAACAAATAGTCTTTAAAACATCAAAGGAGGTACTTTGCGAAAAGATTTTGTAAAACTCAATTCACCCCCCTCTTGAGTATTGAAGCCACTTGTCCAACACATGACAGGTTATGTAAGAACCTGCACCGCTAATTAAGATAATTAATGAATTAATTGTGATAATTAGGAAATAATTCCATAATTGACCCTAATAATTATTATGAGGCTTTAATAATTATAATTAGTGGGTAAGAATGCTAAAAGTCGCTTTTCGGAAGAAAAGTGCAGATACCAGTTCTGCTAGTCGATATAAATGCGTACCAAAAAAGTATCCCGGAAAATTAGTATAAGTGCATGATAATTACTAGAATAATGTGTAGGACTTGTAAAACGAGTTTCGAGTCAAAATAATGAGATCTGATGCCAGAATTGATACTGGCTATGGAAAAACGCGTATCGGAAAGGTGCTCAGAAAAATAAAATAAAAATATAATAATTCTTAAAAAAATGAGTAGGTTAAGATTCCAAAGTTTGGGATCAAGATCTTTTGCGTAGCTATTAAGGCTAATACTGCGCGTTTAGTGGCCATTTGGCTATAAATACCCACACCAAGGGCACATTGCCCTAGAAAACAGAAATCCTGCGTGGGTGTTGGTGCTGGTTTGCTGAGTTTGGAGTTCTTAGCCTTTCTTCACCATTTTCTTGACCAAGAGGCCACCTTTACTTGCTTCCATGCACCTTTGAGCTTGTAAACACTTGAGTGAATGTCTTGTGAGTGTGGAGAGTGGGGCTTGGGGAGTGTTCAGCCATTGTTGGTGAGTGGTGTTGGGGCTGACTTGGTTGGTTTGGTTGTGAGAGCTTTGGTGTTGGCTTTTTGAGCCTCAAGGAACCATTTTGTTGTTCAAAGAACCAACCTTTCTCACCATTTTCGTGCACCTTCAAAGTCAGTACTGTGAGGAGCCTTTGGTGAGCTCCAAGAGCACTTATTCCTCTGTTTTGAGCTTTGGTAAGTTGCACAAACCTTTGATCTTGAGTTTTTGTTTCTTAAAGGTGAAGTCTTTGCATGTAAATGGGTTAAGTAAGTAACCAACTGGAATGTTAACCTTAGTGCGTCTAAAAATGCATGCTTTAACGTGTTGAAGTGTTAAAAATGGAACCTTGGAAGGATATCTTCACGAAATGCAGAAACTGCATTCTGTCGTAAAATATCTGGATATTTGTCGAACAGATATCCGGATATTGATATCCGGATATGGTATCTGGATATCCATATCCTGATATTGATATCCGGATATGGGACCTTGATATCCGGATATTGTATATTCGGATATGGTCAGTGAGATATCCGGATATTGCATATCCGGATATGCCACGATGAATATCCGGATATTCTAGAATTTCGAAGAACAGTAGCTTCTCTGTGCAAATAGTAGGCTATTGGGGGTTTGTGGACCCTAGTTTAAGGAAGTTGGGCTTCTGTAATTAATGAACTAAGTCAGAATCAAGTGATTAAGGGCTTATGGCTTATATGGAGCCTTAAGACGCAAAACGTAAAGGAAAGGTGTTGTCTTTAAGTTGTATGCTTGAGATGCATGATTATTGATATAATATTGATCCATAACAGATTGTGATTCTGCTGTGTTGGGATTGTGAGCTTGTGGACTCTTGGCTTTGGGTGTTAGCTTGCAAGGTAAGCTTTCGTGTCCTCGATTTAGCCATGTTGTGGTTCCACCATGTTCCAGGGGGATATGGTATATGCATGCTGTGTTACATGCTTTTGAAAATATGATATGTTGATTGAACTTTACATGTAATGGCTTTTAATATGCATGTGTTGTTCCATCTTGACGGTAAGCCTGAGTATGTCGCGTCATACAATACGGTGATCCGGGGTGGATGCAAGTGGTGTCTTGCACTATATGTAGGAGATAGACGTATTCCTGCATTTCTCTGGCCAATAGAATAGTATTGACACACATGACATGATTATCTGCTGCATTGCATTGTTTTAGAACTGATGATGATGAACTGCTTTTAAACTTATATTGCACATGTAAGTGAGCTTGGGGTGGAAGATCCTTGAGGACCCCTTGTCTTACTGAGATTTCTTGTTTAGAGATCTCACCCCACGTTTGGGGAATGCTTATTTCAGGTTCAGGTAGTACGGGGGCTGATGTCTCTGGTGGCAAGAGGCCAGAGCATGATTGATGATTATTGTTATGACCGCTCTGTTGATAGCATGACTGGATTAGATGCTATTTATGTTTTCTGCACCTTTATTATTATGCTGTTGATGCTAAGACTGATGTTGGGCTTGTTGCCTTAATTGTGTGAGCATAGGGTTTGTCCATGCCACTTTATGATAGTAATTTGAGCTGAGTTGTATAAGCTGATTAGTTGGTCCGGTCTACGTGTTGTAGTTTCGTGACTAGAGACTTATGCTTATGTTATTTAATTAATGAGGTATTTCAGTTAGCTGTTTTATTGCAATTACATACATGCAATGTTTTTATTAACTGTTAATAAGCAAGTTGGTAATGATAATGGCATCATAATTGAAAAGAAAAAGATATTCCACATTTTTAATTAAGCGCAGCTTAATACGATAGTATGATAACATTACCGGATATATACGGGGTGTTACAGGTTACGTGGTTGTGTGGAAGGACCGGAAATATCATAAAGAGGATTGTTGGGATAAAGTGAATCAGAAATATATGATGGTGGGGTGTCTGAGATATGGGTTGGTTGAAATGGGAAATGTGTTTCATAAAATATCTCATTTTGTGAGATAAAAAATTCTCTTGAGTTTAGATCATATAGAAGGTATCCTTTTGTTCTTTCTTTGAACCCCAAGAACACAGCCTTGCGAGCTCGAGGAGTGAATTTGGTGCGATGAACCAATAAAGTTGAAGCATAGCATAAGCAACTGAAGACTCATAGGTGTATCAGTAATAGAGGCATTCCATACAATCTTTGATATGGTGTTTGATTGGCCAGGAAAGGGGAGCACAAGAGGTTGATGACATGAGCAACATGGAGAATAGCATAACTCCAAAATGGAAGTGGGAGATTAGCTTGAAACAAAATGGCACGGGCTACATTTAGTAAATGTTTGTGCTTGCGTTCAACAAAGCCTTTTTGTTGTGGGGTCTCAACACAACTGGTTAGATGGATAATCCCCTTTTTCTTATAAAACTCATTCATGGAAAATTCTGCTCTATTATCACTGCAGATTGACTTAATGAAGGTGCTGAATTGTGTTTCAATGAAAGAACAAAATCACGAATATACTGACGAGTTTCACTCTTGTTTTTCATTAAAAATATCCATGTAAATCGTGAATAATCATCGACCACAATAAGGAAGAAACGATGACCATTTATGGATGTAGTAAAGAATGGACCCTAGATGCTTGTATGTAACAAATCAAACACTTCATTGGTTTTAGTTTCACTAGAAGTAAAGGGGAGTCTTCAGGGCTACCTGATAGGTGGGTGAAAGCCGCCCAAAGGGGGAAAGGGCTACCACCGGGTCAGAGTGAAAGCCGCCGTGGACGTCGGCCTTAAAAGGGGTGGCAATGTTAGGAGTCCTACATTGGTTGTGTAGACAATTAGTATGGGATTTATAAGGCCTTGGGCACTCCCACCCTTTGAGCTAGCTTTTGGGGTGGTGATCCCATGGGTCCCTATCATTTGGTGCTTTCATTGAGAGTCGGACCGCGGAAAGGGCTACCTGATAGGTGGGTGAAAGCCGCCCAAAGGGGGAAAGGGCTACCACCGGGTCAGAGTGAAAGCCGCCGTGGACGTCGGCCTTAAAGGGGTGGCAATGTTAGGAGTCCCACATTGGTTGTGTAGACAATTAGTATGGGATTTATAAGGCCTTGGGCACTCCCACCCTTTGAGCTAGCTTTTTGTAACTCCTCTTGTAACAATTCCCGGTAATTACTGCTAGGCGTGGAAAGAACTGCCAATCGAGCTGGAAGGGCCTGAGATTGAGTATTTGGATGACGGGACAGAGCGTCAGCCACCAAATTGGTCCTGCCAGACTTGTGAATGATAGTATAATTGAATCCCAGTAACTTGGAAAGGAACTGCTGCTGCTCCAGAGTCTGTATAACCTGATTCATCATGTGATGGAGACTCTGGTGATCAGTACAAATGGTGAAGGGAACACCCAACAGGTATTGGCGCCACTTAGCCACAGCGGACGTGATGGCAAACATCTCTCTTATGTAAGTGGATTTACCTTGCATGGTTGGGGATAATTTGCGACTGTGGAAGGCAATGGGATGACTCTTCTGCAACAACACCGCACCTATGCCCACACCGGAAGCATCCGTTTCAATGGTGAAGGGTTCACTGAAATTCGGAAGAACCAAGATTGGGGCTGCAGTGAGTTTAGCCTTAAGTGTTTGAAAGGCATTGGCAGCTGTCTCAGACCAAAGAAAGCCATCCTTGGTGAGCAAATCGGTCAGTGGGCTGGCAATTTGGGCATAATGTTTGATGAAGCGTCGGTAGTACCCGGACAACCCCAAAAAGGCGCGCACCTGTGTGACTGTAACTGGAGGAGGCCAATCAGCAATAGCTTGAAGTTTTTGGGGATCTGGTGCCACACCCTGACCAGAAATCAAATGCCCCAAAAATTGTATGGTGTGCTGAAAAAAAAGACATTTCGACAACTTGGCAAAAAAAGAATGCCTTCTTAATGTAGTCATGACAGCTGATAGATGGTGAGTGTGATCCTGCAAGGTAGGACTATACACCAAAATGTCGTCAAAGAAAACAACCACAAAGCGACGAAGATAGGGAGAAAACACCTCATTCATGGTCGCCTGGAATGTAGAAGGTGCATTGGACAGACCAAAAGGCATCACCAAAAATTCATAGTGGCCATGGTGCGTCCGAAAAGCCGTTTTGTGAATATCCTCTGGTGCCATTCGGATTTGGTGGTAACCCGAACGCAAATCCAATTTGGAAAATACCATTGCCCCGTGTAATTCATCTAACAGTTCATCAATGGTGGGAATTGGGAACTTGTCTCGGACTGTCACTGCATTGAGAGCCCTATAATCCACACAAAATCGCCAGGTTCCGTCCTTCTTCTTAACCAACAGAACGGGAGAACTGAAGGCTGACTGGCTGGGACGGATAACTCCGGTAAGTAACATTTCTTTCACCAATTTTTCAATCTCATTTTTCTGGTAGTGTGGGTAACGATAAGGTTTAACTTGTATTGGTTTGCTGTCAGGTTCCAATATGATTCGATGGTTATTGGTTCTGTTTGGAGGTAAGGTAGATGGTTCGATGAAGATGTCAGGGAATTGAGAGAGCAGGAGCTGTGTTTCGGCTGAAGGTGAGGGTGCAGGTATAATTGGTTCGGTTGGAAGGGTTGTATTAAAACACATGAGGCAAGCTTCAATGGAATCTTGGGTGGATAATTTGTGGAGTTGGGCAGGAGAAATGAGCTGGGGTTGGAAAGGATTGTTCCCGTGCAAAGTGATGGGAACTGTGTTGTGGGTAAAGGTCATAGTGAGGGCTTGATAATCTGTAATAATGGGACCCAATTGAGCCAGCCATTGGACTCCCAATACAATGTCCGCTCCGGTAAGTTCTAACACATACAGTTCCACCTGAAACAAATGGTTTTGGATCCACAAAGAAATGTTGCTGCACTTAGCCGAACAGATAAGGTGATCACCATTACCAACCTGTACCTTGAAGGGAACAACAGATAACAACAACAGATTAAGGAAACGAGCCATGCGAGGGGTGATGAAATTGTGCGTACTACCCCCGTCAATGAGGATCTGAGTGACGTGGCCATCAATCAAGCCTTGAACACGAAAGGATCTGGCTGAAGAAGTGCCAAACAAGGCATGGAAACTTATTTCCGGAATGTCCTCAGAATCAGATGTGGCAGTAGTGTCCGGGGGATCAGGTTCTTCTTCTGTACCCTCTAAATAAAGTAGTGTGGCTCTTCCTTTACATTTATGGCCGAAAACATATCTTTCCTCACAATTGTAACACTGGTTTTTCTCTCGTTTAGCTTGCATTTCTTCTGGTGATAACCGACGAATCGGTAATGCAGGCAGTGGTTTATTTGGTAGAGGTACCTGTGGAATACTGGCTGGTTTATAGTCAGTTCGAGGAGTGGTAGCCAAAAGTGCTTTGGAGTTAGGAATCCATGGTTTGGATAGGCGTTCATCAGTGAATTGATCCTCATAAACTCGTGCCAGGGCAAAGGCTTCATGGAAATCACGAGGCCTGTGCGTCAACACCAAACGACGGATTCGTGGTTTAAGGCCCGAAATAAAAATACTACGCAACGTGGACACTGAAATCCCTGATACTTTACTGGCAAGCCTTTCAAAAAGAGCTTGGTACTCAATTACAGAACCAGTTTGCTGGAGTTTCGCTAATGCACCAGTTTGATCCTCAAATTCGGAAGGACCGAAACGGTATTGTAGGGCCAAACATAACGCCGGCCAGGCAGGCAAGTTACTATCATCGAATGAGCCATTAAACCAACAAGCGGCTGGGTCTTCAAGGTGAATGGATGCTAACAATAATCTTTCCTGATCAGGAATATTGTAAAAGCGAAAGTACCTCTCAGCTGCTGTAATCCACGACGAAGGATCTCCCGAACCAAATTTGGGAAACTCAATCTTGATTTGGCGGAATCGGTGGGGTTCAGCTCCATGGTGTAGGTTGTGATTCTGTGGTCCAGCTCCCAAAACACTCGCAGCAGATGTGCTGCCCGCGTGCTGTTGTTGAACGGCCAAAATACGGTTGAGAGCTTCTTGTACCTGTGTTTGTGATTGTTGAAAGCTGAGAAATTGTTGTTCACGAATGGAATCAGCAATATCCAGACGTTGTTGTAGTTCCTCCAAGCGTTGATTAACATCAACTTGCAAGTTATCCAGACGATTAGAGACATCTTTCAATCGAGTGTTTTCTGCCATGGATTGGGGAGGAAGTGAGAGCAATGAAAGCACCAATTTGTTATGTATTTTCTAGTTATTTGAAAAGAGATTTGGGGAAGAGAGAAAAAGAGAGGGAAATCAGAAGAGAGAAGAGAGTGTCAAACTTTTCATGCCTTTTCTCTTCACGAATGTCTTTTAATACATGCTAACAAACACATGCTAACAAACTCTAACAGAATTAAAGTAATTATTCCCTGTGCTACATACTAACAACACCCTTAGACTAACACTTCCATTACACTTAAATGGACTCAGCCCTTAACACTGATACTGGTCCAAGTAAGTGGGCCTTCTAATAACCCTCTTGGGTGCACCAACCATATGGGCCGTAACAGCTTTGCTAGGTGACATATATCACAAGGGGTTACATGTGTAAAGGGAATAAAGGGAAAATACAAAGACATATTGTACAGTACATTCTTTGAATGATGTCCCAATCGTCTATGCCATATGACAGAATCATATGTATTGCTTGTTATAGCTCCACATCTGCTATCTGGCTTATTTTCATGTTGAGACTCTTGAGTACCTTTATTGACTATCATGTATAGGCCATTTCTCCTTTTAGCTGTACCAATTGTCCTCTGTGATGGGATTTGTTTGATAAGGTATAATTCAGCAACAAAAGCGAGTAAACAATTGAGGGCTGTGATAAGTTTTGATACAGAAATCAAGTTGACATGAAATTGGGGAATGTAAAGTGCATCATAAAGGGTTAATATGGATGTTAAACGAATGGTGCCTGAATAATAAGCATAAATATGGAAGCCACTTGGGAGAATCACTGATAAAGGGGAAATTCTATGAATTGATGAAAAATCAGAAATAGAATGTGCAATATGATCTGTTGACCTTGTGTCCACATCCATTGAGTATTTGAGCTACCAGATTTTTCTTTTCCTTTTGTTGTATTTATACTGGAAACTTGAGCTACATTGCTTACATGAGCTGTTACAGATGCATTAGCAGGACCAGTGAAAGGAGACTTCTATAGAAGCTTCATAAGTTGTTGATACTCACTTTTGGTCATATGCATGTAAGGTTCTGATTTTGAGGCAATTGAAATCCCTTGATGGAAGTTCTGAGGATATGTGCTTGCAATATTTGTATTGAAAGTTCTAGTGCTTGTGCGGTAACCTGGTGGAAATCCATGTAGGGGATAACATGTTTCAACCGTATGGTTGCTTTTGCCACAATGAGTGCATATGCGATTAGTCTGAGTTCAGCCACCAATGTTTCGACCTCGTCCTCTTGCAGCAAATCTTCCTCTATAACTAGGACCTACTCTTTGATTGCTCCACATACGCAGGGAACAATGCAAGTATAATTAGGGAGAGGTTTGAGATTATCTAACTCACCCCATACTGTTTTGAGGTGAGTGTAGTAATCAGTTACAGATATGTCACCCTGATTCAAGCGAAAAGCTTCTTCCATTATGTCTGAAACTCGAAACACATCTCCTTGGGAAAATTGTTCCTGCAAATCCATCCAAGCGTTATGAGCATGTTCTATCCATATAATCGATTTCACTATGGATTCAGATGTAGATATTTGAATCCATGCCATTACCATTGTGTTACAGCGTTGCCAAGCTGCAAATGTAGGTTCATCTTGATCTGGCGCAGGGATGCTTCCATCAATGAAGCCTAGCTTATTCTTCGAAATTAGTGCTACCTTCATTCCTCGAGCCCAGGAGTGATAGTTTTCACCATTCAATGGTGGTGAAACCAAAACTAAAGTTGGACTTTCGTTTGGATGTAAAAACAAAGGATGAGAAGAGTTCGTTTGTTGATCAGGAACTGCAATAAGATTCACCATGGAACTGATTGAAGAAAAATTGAATCAGAACGAAGAGAAGAAGGTTGAACAAAGGTTGATTCAAATTGAGGAAATGAAAAAGGATGTTCAAAGGAGAATACCAGAGCTCAATGAGAGCTCTGATACCAGCTTGAAGTGGAAAAGTTAATTATTCTCATTAACTTCAAAACTGATTACATGAAAGTTATTTATAATCACAAGCTAAAACATAAAGGTTCAGAACTGAACAATAACCAACTAACAAACTTGACAACTAATTAAAACTAATTCAGTTAGCTTCCCATCTATCATGATTTGTTGCACATGGCTTGATAGTATGCGAGGAGGAGAAATGAGTTTGAGACTGATGACTTGGGCCTGGATCCATTAGTTTTAAATTTGGGCTTGAGTCTGATAAACGTGACTCTAGTAAGACTTTCATTCTCAAACTCACGCTCCCATAGTAGAAAATACCCATTTTCAGGATTTAACCCAATGTCTTGAACTTCTCGAACAACAATTTCATGTTGTCAAACTCCTTTGAGAATAAGAATATTTGGGTATTCAAGAATCACATAATCATCTCCAAGAATCCTAAGAAATACAATT
The DNA here is from genome assembly GCA_032173675.1 of Gastrolobium villosum. Classification (NCBI taxonomy): domain Eukaryota; kingdom Viridiplantae; phylum Streptophyta; class Magnoliopsida; order Fabales; family Fabaceae; genus Gastrolobium; species Gastrolobium villosum. The sequence goes on from JAVKPL010002949.1 coordinate 13,200, forward strand.
TACACTTATTCACCAAGGTATAGCTCACCTACTGGAGGCCCAAACAAGGTCGTCAAATACCTTAAGATAATTCTAACTTTGGCATTCAGGGAAATGCCCCATGCACTAATATAGACAGTTCTAGACATCATCATTTTAACCTACCACCTCTATGATCACCATTAGGCATTTGGATTGGCTAAGCTTTATGAAGAAAATCTTATAGATCATAAACCATTCAAACCATGGACACCCAAATCATAATTTCCCCCACAAACAACATCATAAGGTAAATAACATTTCATTACAGCCAGAACAACCTTCACTCTTTAACTCGCGAAATCTCCAATTCTAATTGGATTAGTCAAAATTTTTGATATGTTATACTAGATTTACTTATCATTAATTTTGAATAAACCACACTCCATTTGGAGTTCTACAACTCCAATTATAAATTTTAAAAATAAAGGCCAGATTTGCCTCTAATAGGGTTTGTCTATTTTAAATCCACTCAATCATGTTCTAGTGACTTCAATCAATTTTTCCTTCAAGATCAATCATCATAGATTCAATTTAAACCAATTATCTTCATGAGAATAAGGATGAAATATAATTCCATCCAATTTTACTCATGATGGCCAAAACCATAGCTTGATGTTTAACTAATCTTCTTGCATATTTTACAAGCTTTACTTGCTTAGTTTTCTTTTAATTCAACAACCAAGTTTTAATCACATCAAAACCTCATCAAATATTCAAGATTATAACATCATTCAGCCTTAAAATAGGAAGAACAAAGATGAAATCTCAAGATTAAACCACTAAAAATCAAGTAGGGTACCTTATATAGCTTCCAAAATAACTCTAGGTTCATCTCCACACTTTAAACCCTTGAAATCATCATATTTTCACACCAAGTCATCCACACCTTCATGACTTTGGAGAGGATAAAATCCGCTCATAACAGCCTCTCGTGGAAAAAGAATTGTATGGTTGGGTTCATAAGCTCTTAAACTACAAGTTTCATGTAGAAAATTTAACCTAAAGGTGTTTAGTTTAAGAGATATGATTTAGCCCCTTTCAAGAGACCAAGCTCAGCCATGAAAACACAAGAGAAGAGGAGGATAAGCTTCATGAGACAAGGAGAAAAAGATGACCCACTTTGTGATAAAATAATCCGAAGTTATTTAACTTATCTTCCAAATTTTCACCTTCTAGTTTTCCCCACAAAGTCTGCCACTTTTTCAGCTTAATTTTACATATCATTAGTCCACATATTTCCCTTCACTTTATAAAAATGTTCAGCTACCTTATGAATTAAAAAATCTCACAAAGTTGCTTAGTTTTTAACTTTACAATTAGCTTACAACTTTTGACTTTCAACATAACACTTAATCAGTTCCTATTGGATACTTTACAATACATATTCAGCCACATATATGACCACAAGGAACAAGAATTTCGTGGTCTATCATGAAGGAAGAAAGAAAGCAACTTACATGTAGGAAATTTAACAATTCAACAAAACTACTTAACCAATAGTTTTTTAGTCTTTCTTTCAACTTTGATCTAGTCATCCTTTTAAATTAATATGATTGGTCCATCTTAAAACATATAATCTCATATGTATCTTGGCATAAAAGAATTCATTCAATCAATCATTTAGTAGAAAATAAGACTAGGTTAGTAAAATAGTCAACTTTGACAACATACTTTGATTTTTCATACAATTTACCATACCTTTGAATTTTAATTTATCAAGCTTTGACTTATTTTTATAAATTAATATAGACATAATTAGATTAATCCAATACAACTGTTAGTCATCAAAATTCTATAAAGATTTTAATTACACAATCAAACTTAAACTTAGACCCTTGTTCTGTTTATTTGAAAATTAGTCTCTATACTTTCACACATTTATATTTTGACTCCTAGATTTTATTAATATTCTTATTTAGGTCTAATTTACCATACTTGACATGAATTATATCATCATAAATTTTAGCATGTCAATTCATTCATTTACTCAATAAAATTCACACCAAATGCTTACTTATTTCGAAGCTAGTGTAAACTAGTAACTAACCTTATCCTTTTAAAATTTCAAGATTTGTTAATTAGGGTTGTTATAATAGTTATATTTGTAGTTGATGTAAATGTAATTGGACATATTGAGGATCTTGTATAATTAAATGTTGATGTATGTGATAGAAGGGCAATAGCCCTATTCTAGGTAATGATGTTGTTTCATTAAGGTGAATGCATGAAAAATGGATAATGTGTATGAAATGGTTAATAACTTGTAAATCAAGTAAGTGATTGATGATAAATTGAGGTTTAAGGAAGGAATTAAATTAATGTCTACTGTAGGTTGTAAAATCACCAAGGTATCTTGAACCTTTGTGTGCCAACCTATGGTCAAATAGGTACTTTTTAAGGAAATGGAACACACTTGTAAAAGTGGGATTAGTTAAGAAAAAAAAAGAGATGATGCCAAAATTTCTAAGAAAATGGTCTGGATTTCACCTAATTTTGGGAGACCATATCTCCCTCCACAATTGTCCAATTGGGATATGCCATACCTTATTTTAAAGCTTTGGATGTTAACTACACTTTCTGTGTCATTTAGAGTTGTATAAATTGCCCAGTTTTCAATTGAAGGCAGACTTTCCTATTTTGTGCTGTATGTGGCACCTTCTATCTACAATGTTCAAAAATCCATATCTCCCTCCACAATTGTCCAATTGAGATATGTCATACCTTATTTTAAAGCTTTGGATGGTAACTACACTTTCCGTGTCATTTAGAGTTGTATAAATTGCCCAGTTTCCAATTGAAGGCAAACTGTCCTATTTTGTGCTGTATGTGGCAGCTTCTATCTACAATGTTCAAAAATTCATATCTCCCTCAATTCTTACACAAATTAGGCTTATGATATATAAGATTAAATCTCAACATGTCTACTATATCATATAAGATTTTGAGAGCAATTGGATTAGTAGAATTCCTGCAGTGCTGAAAATAATGAGGGACGTGGGTGAACTAAACAATGCAGTTTTGTACGTCTATCTTGCGACGAACATTCCCGGGGCTTGACAACTCCAATTGAGGCTTATGAAACCGCGTTGGAAAGTTAGAAGAGTCTAGTTTAACATATCAAAAATTGGATTTTATTTGTGAGGTGATTTGTTTGTAGTTTAAATAAAATCGTGGTACTTCAAGTTGGAAAAATGTCAAGTTGTGTACTTTTGCTTTGTTGGTTTATGGGAACCGCTTAGCTTCTTTATATAGGTGTTATATGACAGTTAATTATTAGAGATACTACTTCTGCACTTGTATTTCAGTTATGATCACAATTGGTAAAATTTTTATTATGGACGTTTTGTAAATGCAAGGATTTTATAAATGATATTAAAAAGACAATTTTTCCTATTTTAAATGAACTGCTGTGATTGTAATTACGCTTAATATCATAATAGATGATAACATAACCGGATTCATACAGGATGTTACACGTTTAGAGATTGTCCTCACCCCAGGTTTAATGGGAAGTGATTTTTATTTTCCTATAATTCTTTCATCTATTAAGCATTCCAATTTTTGTGTTCTGAAAATAATTATGATTGGTTATGTGCTAAAGAATGCATTTCAAATGGCTTTTTTTTCTTGGAGCAAAATAAGTTTCCCATCTTGATCATGGTTCTATGCTAAAGAATGCATCTCAAACCATTATATCAATTTTATCAAACCAATTAGATTAGGAGTGAGAGTGGCATTACTTTATCTGTTCAAGTTCTTTCCTTTGATGACTGAGAGGGTAGGTAAGTTCCAAGAAGCAGCCCTGTCATACCATGAATGTTTCAAGGAAGATAGACATTGCACATTCGCACGTCACTTTCGGTACCTAGTCATTGCGAATTGTGAATGCACAATAATAGGTTATTTCATGGCATAACGATCATTTACATTAAATTATTCCTTTTCTAAAGACATAAGAGAGAGTGTGTGTGTGTGAATATAGGATCTTTTGACACCAGTGTCAAATTTGAAATTTGACACCTCATTTGAGAGCTCTGAGATTAAAAAAGATCAACGACTCTGATTTGTAAGTATGTGACTTCATTGATCTTTTTTGATCTATTGGCTCTCGGATGAGGTGTCAGATTTCAAATTTAACACTAGTGTCAAAGGATCTAATGGCTCTCAGTTGAGGTGTCAAATTTTAAATTTGACACTAGTGTCAAAGGATCTAATGACTCTCAAATGAGGTGTCAAACTTCAAATTTGACACTGGTGTCAAAGTATCCTCCCTCTCTATATATATATATATATATATATATATATATATATATATATATATATTAAAAAGGATCAATGGTGTCACATGCTTACAAATCAGTGTCGTTGATCTTTTTTTATCTAAGGACTCTCAGATGAGGTGTCAAATTTTAAAGTTGATATTGATGTCAAAGGATCCTACATCATATATATATATATATATATATATATATATATATATATATATATATATATATATATAACCTTCCCATATATATATACGGGAAGGTTATATTTACAAAAAAATTTGTAAACAAAAAATTTGTAAATATAACCTTCCCATATATATATATGGGAAGGTTATATATATATATATATATATCGAGTGATCCGTTTATATATATATATATATATATATATATATATATATATATATATATATGGGAATGATTCGTTTATAATTTTTTTTTTGGATATATATAAAATCATTGAATACTTTGCCTCTTCAATATTTTTTATTATTATTTAATTTGTCTTTTCTTTGTAGGAAAAAAAAATGTAATCGTGTTGCATGATATATATATATATATATATATATGGGAATGATTCGTTTATAATTTTTTTTTGGATATATATAAAATCATTGAATACTGTTCCTCTTCAATATTTTTTATTATTATTTAATTTGTCTTTTCTTTGTAGGAAAAAAAAAAAGTAATCGTGTTGCATGATGAATCTAAATCCCATATATACATTTCAATTGTGAATGCACAAGAACAGGTTGTTTCATGGCAGACCGGTTATTTACTTTAAATTATTCCTTTTCTAAAGACTTAAGAGTAATCTAATTTATATTTACCTTATCTTTGCTTGGAATATATATATATATATATATATCCCATATATACATTTCAATTGTGAATGCACAAGAACAGGTTGTTTCATGGCAGACCGGTTATTTACTTTAAATTATTCCTTTTCTAAAGACTTAAGAGTATTCTATTATATATTCTTTCAATCTAATTTATATTTACCTTATCTTTGGTTGGAATATATATATATATATATATATATATATATATATAGGGAAAAACGTTTCTCAAGCAGCTTGAGATAAGTTTATTTCCGACTAGCCCCAAAACTACATCGTTTTGATTAATGAAGTGTGTTTATGTAATTTTAGGTGAATTAATGAATGATGTTTTTGTAATTTTATTTATCTTTATATCATATACATTTTACTGAAACACCCTCTCATTAATTCACCTAAAATTACATAAACACCTTCATTAATCGAAACGACGTAGTTTTGGGGCTAGTTGGAGATAAACTTATCTCAAGCTGCTTGAGAAATGTTTACCCCATATATATATATATATATCATATCATGTGAAAGAATCATAACCATATAAAGATAAATCAGTTGTGATAAAAGAGGAGAGAAAAAATATATTAGTATAAATAATTTTTAAATCACTGCCGTCGATTATGATTAAGATATGATAATGTTGAATAATACATTCATTTGCAA
>JAVKPL010002950.1:0-112500 GCA_032173675.1 Gastrolobium villosum
ATAGGCATTTGATGCAACCAATGCTAGCATCAAGTAATTTGAGAGTTTCATTTTCATCCTTTAATTCTTTAATCTCATTTTCTAAAGATGCAACTTGTTTTTCCAAACAACTAATAGTTTTTCTTGATGCTCTAAGATTTTTAACATGTTTTTAGAGTTTCATTATGCATTTCTTCAAACATGTCAGACAACTCATCATATGAAGGGGAAATAGTAGAGCAAGAAGAGTTTACCTCGGTTTTGGATTCATTTTTGTCCTCATTTGCCATTAGACATATATGTTGGGTTTCTTTCCTTGATTTCTCCGATGGCCTTCCATCTTGCATGAAGCATAGGTTTGCTTCTTCCTTGGAGTCATCATCGGAGGAACTAGATTCGTCATCCCAAGCAAGATAAGCTTTCTTGAAGCTCCTTCTATCCTTGCCTTGCTTCTTTTCATGTTTGTCTTTCTTTTGAGCATTTGGACAATCCGATTTGTAGTGACCGACTTTTCCACATTCAAAGCAAGTGACGGTGAGTTGGGAGGATCCTTCATCTTTAGATCTTCTTCTAGGAGGAAATGATGATTTCTTTGTGAAATTCTTCTTAAAGAATTTTCCATACTTTTTTACGAAGAGACTCATTTCATCTTCATCAAGACCATTTTCGGAATCGCCATCTTCTTTTTCCTCATCCTTTTCTTTGCTTGGTGTTGAGGCTTTCAAGGCAATTCCCTTACTTTTTTTGATTGCTTGTTCCTTTAAGCTTATTCTGGTTAGCTCCATTTCATACTCTTGAAGCTTGCCGAACAAGGTTGCAAGATCCATGGTTTTTAGATCTTTTGATTCCGTAATGGCCGTCAACTTGGGTTGCCATTCTCTGTTGTGCACACTTCTCATTACCTTAGAAATCAACTCAAGGTTAGTAAAAGATTTATCTAAAGCATTTAAATGAGTGATAAGGTGTGTGAACCTTCTTTGCATACTTTGAATGCTTTCATTTTCATGAATCTCAAACATTTCAAATTCTCTAGTGAGTGCGTTTAATTTTGTGAATTTAACATCACTAGTTCCTTCATGGGTTATTTGAAGAATATCCCACATTTCCTTAGCATTCTTACAGTTTGAGACACGAAAGTATTCATCACGACCTAAGGCATTTGTGATCAAATTTTGAGCTCTAGCATTCCAATTTCCTTTCTTAATTTCATCATCACTATAATCATCTATATCTTTTGGAACATCTTCATTTTTCTTAGTAGGTAGTGTATACCCTTTTTCAACTATACTCCATACTCTTAAATCATTAGATTGAAGAAATATTTTCATTCGACTCTTCCAATAAGAATAATCGACGCCATTGAAAAATGGAGGTCTAGTACTAGAAGATCCCTCAAGGGGCATATCATGGTTTAAAGAAGCCATCCCTTCTCTTGAAGCGGTTAAGCTCTTTACACAAGAGTTCAAGCTCTGATACCACTTGTTGGACAAGTGGCTTCAATACTCAAGAGGGGGGGTGAATTGAGTTTTACAAAATCTTTTCGCAAAGTGCCTCCTTTGATATTTAAAAGACTATTTCTTCAATAAGGTGATTTAATAGTGAGAAGTATAAGTGAAGAGATTAACAAAGTAAGCAAGCAAGTGAATAAAAATGTTCTAAAGAAGCAATTTCAATAATAAAGTAAAGAGATAAGGTTAGAGAAATTGCAAACTAGATGTATCCTGGTTCGGTCACCACCACTGTGACCTACGTCCAGACTGAAGCCGCTCGATCAATTCTTTCACTAACTATCAAGCTTGAGGGTGCTTGACAAACCTCTACAACCTTTCAAGACTTCGGGCTCTTGATGCCTTACAATTTTTGACTCCAAATTTTACTTAGGAAATTTGGTAACCTCTCAAGTATGGGGTTCACTCCCCTCTCAAATCAAGAAGTAGGATTGAGGTTGTTTAAAGTAGCTAAGTACTCTTAAAGTACAGATTGAACAAATTGAAGAACTAAGAGATGTATAGCTTCAAAAGAAAGATGAGCTCAAGTGTATGCAAGTGATCAAATGAGTAATTAATGAGCTAAAGAAAGGCTAGCAAGTGTAATAAAGCTTCAATAAATACCCTAGGGTCGTGTACTATTCACCATGAGTGATGTGGGTATTTATATTGACATCTCAACCAAAAACTAGCCGTTTCTAGCCGTTTATAGCCGTTGCAGTCCGTACATATCCGGATATTCATCGGGCTCATATCCGGATATTGAAGGTCAGATATCCGGATACTGTATCCGGATACAGATATCCGGATATTCATTGTGAGATATCCGGATACTGATATCCGGATATTCAGAACTGAGATATCCGGATACTGATATCCGGATATTCAAAGTGAGATATCCGGATATTTCATGACAGCATCCTTTTTGTCCGAAAGGTAAGTTCCTTCTTACTTCAAAAGGTTTTTGAGACTTGTTATGCATGAAGTTGATTATGAAAAAAGTCTTGAAGCGTTTAAATCATGTAGGTGTCTTTTTCAAATCAATTTTGGACAAATCAAACTATATGTTTTGACATTTGTTTAAGGATGCATGCTTTTGAAATATGTAAGTGATGCATGACCTTGAGCTCATGCAATGCTGAGTAGATATACATCTTTACACATTGTTCCTAAGTCCTAAGTAGATATACCAATTGAGATTATGGACTTGGACTGATGCGTGAGACTTGGTGCTTGCAAAGCTTTCACATTTGAGTTTCTTTTTGGATGTTGCTTCGATCTTGATCATTTCTCTTTGTTATCATCAAAACTATGTTGACGTGGAATGTGCGTTGTATTCATATCATCACTTTGACTCATCATAAGTTGTATGCATTTTTGTTTTTTTAGCCATCCTCATTTTAACATAGTCAACTATGGCGTATTTATTTTTTCCATAACTCATCGAGTAGATAATTATATTTGATTTGCATAATATTGATCACTCTGGATAGTAGATTTTTGTTTATGATTGATATTTGTAAAATTCTGGGTCAATGCTGTAGTTTTTCCACTGAAATATAAAACAAGATAACAACACAGGTTTTTGTAAGTATAAGGTTTGCAGTGCGATTAACCACCACGACGGACGACAAACATTTTGTTCTTTTTCCCTCGGGCATCGCACGAGTAATTCACTAGTTTATATAGAAACTGAAGACCGGGCGAAAAGCACCATTTTAGAATTTTTGGGCAAAAGAATTGCCCGGTTAAAGTTGATGTCAAACATGTCACAAATGCTGGGACTAGTCCCGTCACCGACACTGACGGGACTCGTGTCACGTCAGCGCCACGTAGACAGAGACTCATTACCATAAAATTTCGGAAGGCCATATTTTGTGATTTGGGTATCCAAATCAGATGATTTTTTTTATTTTACATAACTTTTCGAGATCTACCCAATGATATCTCATTTGACATATTTTATCTCCCACAAACATAGTTTGAAGATCTTTTTGATTTAAACGCTCTTGTGATTGTGATACAATTGTTACAAATTCAAATTTTGTTTGTGGTAGATAAAATATGTGAAATGACATATCATTGGGTAGATCTCGAAAAGTTATGTGAAATCAACAAAAAAAATCATCTGATTTGGATACCCAAATCACAAGTTATGGCCTTCCGAAGTTTTACGATAATGAGTCTGCCTACGTGGCGCTGACGTGGCACGAGTCCCGTCAGTGTCAGTGACGAGACTAGTCCGGTCAACATATGTGACATGTTTGACTGTATTACTTTCGAAAAACTTATCCAATCAACTTTAACCGGGCAATTTTTTTACCCAAAATTTATAAAGTGGTTCTTTAGCCATGACCGGTCACTTCAAAAAAAAAGAAAAAATCAATGCATCGTATATATTTAAAAAATAATTAAAAAAAAAAAACCGACGTTTAGTTCGCAAAACTTAAAAAAATCAAAAACCCTTCCCTCCCCTTCCTTACACGCGATTAGTACCTCCTGTCAATCCCTTTCTCCCTTTCTTGAGTTTCTTCCTTCCTTACATACACGTTATCTGTTGGTCTTATTACCTGTTGTTGTTGTTGCTTCTAATTAGTTGCTTACTTGAGATTGGGCTAGACCCTATGTCTTGTACCTTTTGCAATTGAGATTTGTTATAGTAGAGATTAGTGAAAATGTTGAAATTCGCTCGACTTTATTTTCTAAGAAAAAATATTTATTTACAATTAATTTTGGAAGAGAAACACGTTAATGGGTCTTGGCCTCTTGGATTGGTTTGCTCTTTTAATCACTAGTTCCACAAGTTTGGCGTCCTCTAAATAAGATAAAAAAGAAAAAGAAAAGAAACACACTCCTGTTATGAGCTAATGGGCTAATGTTATTCAGTTGTTTGTGTTGGAGCCTTCTAATATTTGCTTCATGTGTTTTCCGTAAAGTATAGTGTGTTGGTTAGATTTTTTTTTTTTTTTTATAAACAGGTTAGATGTTCTTTACTAATGGACTATATGTGAGTCCAAAACTAAATGTTCGGGTGTAGTTGTGTTATATCCGTGTCTTAAAATAATTAATGGGTGTTATGATATGCCAAAAATATTGGGTATTCCTCATACTTCACATGCTAACGAGAATGAGAATCTTTGTTATCGAGTTCAGCAGAAAGATAATTGGGCTAGATATTGTTATGGGTCTTTAATTTATTGTAATTTTTTTTTTCTTAATAGTTTTGGCTTTGGCCCATGAATAGTTGTTATTAGAGTTTTTTATTTTTTGGTAAATAGAGTTTTTTTAATTCTACTTATATTCTTCTTATAAACTGAGTGACTTGAAGCAAATGGCTGTGAGGTGAATGTATACATACATGCTGGGCTGGATGTAGCCTAAATTGGATGAACCAAGATAAATCATTGTGTCTATTCCTCTCTTTCTGTTTTTCAGGTTTCCAATAATAATAAAAAAATATCCATTTATAAATTTATTGCGTCTCAACAAAATTTATATTAGGGGAATGATCCGTTTACAAACTTTTTTAAATTTTTGTTACAAATTACACTATGTTCTACTGGGAGAACATAGTGAAACTAGTGTTCTCCCGAGAGAACATAGTGTAGTTTGTAAGAGTTTGTAAACAAAATTTTTTGTAAATATAACCTACCACTTTATATTATTATCAATGGATGCTATCATTTTGGAAAACAATACATGTACCTGTGAATGTAGTCTAGTAGCTTCACAAGAGTATAAAAAAAAGGGTTGGAATTAAATTACTATAAGTTGATTATTCACTTTTCTACACTGTTGGGTCGGGGATAATGTTTCTAATTCTATCTCTTACTATTAATTGATCATTCACTTATAAATATAACTTATTCTTAATCTTGCAGTACAAGTATATATTAAATATAAGGTTTTATTAGAGTTATGTTGTAGGAAAAGTGTCTGTGTCGTGTTACTGAGATTCATTTTCCGTACCTTAATTTTTTATTTTATTTTTACTTTTTAAAATACGTGCCTCACAAAATATTGTGTGTGTAAAAAACTTTACTATATCATGTTAAATGACAAACGAAAACCTCTTAAATATATATATTTATATATACTGATCAAGAGATTCAACCAAAGTCAAGAAAAGTACAACAAACACACAGATAAGTAACTACGCATGGCATTGATAATTTGGCTGATTGACCAATGTGGTAAAACAAATCAGTTTGGGCTTATTGCTCAAAATTTGTTTATTATGTTTATGTCTAAAGTTGGGAAGAGAAATGAAGATGCTAGAGAAAGGTACCATTCTGCTGGCGCCTCTCCCTACTGGAAAGTGGAAAGTGATAGCACTCAGCACCATTCCATCCCGGTTTCCCTCGATAGAGCATCTAAGGCTAATGATGGATATTATTCTCTCTTTGTTGAGAGATTACTTTCTGTTTGTTGAAAGATTATTATTATTTTTTTATTCCATCGAGAAAATAACAATGTGTATTTGGACTTTGTTAGAATCCAAGAAACTCATATTGGAAAATGAAGAATGATGATTATTGAAAAGGAAGCCCAGATACATGCTTATATATACATGAGCTTAAATTAACAAAGAAAGAGTTGAATACAGTTACCAACTATATCAACGTTCTAACTACTCTAACTAATCTCCGTAAAGTTAGGAGCTAAATAAACAAATAAACTAACTATCAGCTAACAAACTAATTATCAGTTAATAATAATTACAGGCATATTAACTAATCTCAACATTCCCCCTCAAGTTGGGAGGTGTACATCAACTAATCCCAACTTGCCAATCAACTGTAAGAATATGCAAGGTGACAATGCCTTTGTGAAGGGATCCGCCAATTGTTCTTTAGAAGTAATAGGCAGTAAATGGATAAGGCCACTGTTGATTTTCTCCCGCACAATATGGCAATCAATTTCAATGTGTTTGAACCTTTCATGGAAGGTAGGATTATGAGCAAGGTAGATAGCAGATCTATTGTCGCAAAAAACTGTCATGGGTTGATCCAATTGAGCTTGCAAATCATCTAACAAATAACGCAGCCATTGTAGTTCACATGTTAGGGATGCTAGAGCTCTATATTCTGCTTTGGATGAGGATCTAGAAATGGTAGTTTGTTTCTTGGATCTCCATCCAATTAAGGAAGAACCATAGAACAAGCAATAGCCAGTAATCGAACGTCTTGTGTCAGGGCATGTAGCCCAATCAGAATATGCAAAGGCACTGATTTTTGACTCATTTTTCGCACTGAAGAAGAGACCTTTACCTGGAGATCCCTTCAATTACTTCGGAATGCGGATGGCAGCTTGCATATGCACATCAGTGGGATTACTAACATGTTGACTGAGTTGTTGTACAGCAAAACAAATATCTGGCTGTGTTGTTGTTAAATACAACAACCTCCCCACCAGTCTTCTATAACTGCCAGAATCTGAACAAGGCTGTCCTTTATCCTTCTCTAACTTGGAACCATGTTCCATTGGAGTTGAACATGGCTTGGAACCAAGAAACCCACCATCATTAATCAACTCTAAAGCATACTTTCGTTGGTTTAGCACTAGACCATCATCAGAACGAACAATTTCTAAACCAAGGAAATAGTGTAGAGCCCCCAAATCCTTGATGTGGAACTGGGAATCAAGGAATTGCTTAACATATTGTATCTCCTGCATATCATCCCCAGCCAAAATGATATCATCAACGTAAATAAGAATAGCAGTGAAAGAACTCCCTTGAGATTTAATGAGAAGTGAGTGATTCGCTGCAGATTGCTTATAGCCAATAGACAGAAGAGCAGAGGTAAGCTTCGAATACCATTAGCGGCTGGCTTGTTTCAAACCATACAAAGATTTCTTCAACTTGCAAACTTGAGTAGATTGTGCATTCGGCATTCCAGGAGGAAGAAGCATGTAAACATCTTCATGTAAGTCTCCATGCAAGAACGCATTGTTAACATCTAACTGCTCAATGATCCAGTTTCTCGAAACAGCAATGGCAAGCAATGTTCGTATGGTAGTTATTTTGGCAACTGGAGAAAATGTATCAAGAAAATCTACACCTTCAAGCTGAGTATACCCCTTTGCTACTAGATGCGCCTTGTACCTCTCTACTTTTCCATCAGCATGATACTTCACTTTGAAAACCTATTTGCATCCAATGGGGTGTTTATTAGGAGGAAGATCAGTAATGATCCAAGTTTCATTTTGTTCCAAAGCCAATAATTCGGTGTTCATAGCATCTCTCCAACATTGATGTTTTATTGCCTCTGAATAACTGCTGGGTTCAGTGTGGGAATTCAAGTTGAAACAAAGAGATTGATGAGTGGAGGAGTAGGTATCATATGTCAGTACAGAGGACAAAGGGTAAGTGGCTTTGGTAGATAGTGAACAGTGAAAATCTTGTAGGTAGGATGAGGTCTTTTTAGGCCTTGTGGAGCGACGGTGTTGAGTAATGGGTTGAGTAGGATTAGGTATAGGTTGGACAGTGTTGTCATTAGGTAGGGGATCAGATACAAAAGGTTCAACTAGTAAGTGGTTGGATGGGTTAGGAAAGACAGTAGCTAGTGTATCATAAGTTTGTTTTTCAGAGGCAGAGAATGGAAAATGAGTTTCATAGAAAACTACATTCCTTGAAATAAAAACCTCATGAGATCGTAAATCATAGAGTACATACCCTTTTGTTCCAGCTTTATAACCCAAGAGAATACATTTCCTAGCTCGAGAATTAAACTTCTGACGATGAAAAGAAAGAGTGCTAGCAAAACAAAGGCACTCAAATACTCGTAAGTGAGTGAGAGTAGGTGAAGTAGAATGTAGCAATTCATAAGGAGTATTGTGTTGTATAACTGGACTACTCAGTCGATTCAATAAATGCGCAGCATGTAAAATGGCAAATGTCCAGAATTGAATAGGCAAATTGGCTTGGAACATCAATGCTCGAGCAATATTAAGCAAGTGCTGGTGTTTTCTTTCAACAATTCCATTCTGCTGAGGACATTCAACACATGAAGTCTGATGAATGATACCTTTGTTCAAATAAAATTCTGCCATAGCAAACTTCATTCCATTATCACTTCTGATTATCTTAATCGAAGTAGAAAATTGGTTTTCAACCATAGTGATGAAGTTGTGCAAATGAGTTCTAGTTTCCCTTTTATTATGCATTAAAAGGGTCCATGTAAACCTTGAGAAATCGTCTACGATGGTCAAGAAATATTTATGTCCTGTGATAGAAGGGGTGGAGAAGGGACCCCATATATCCACATGGATTAAATCAAATACTTTGGAAGCTCTACTGGTACTTAGCTCATGAGACAGCTTTTTCTGTTTTGCCATATGGCAAATATCACAAGGAGTATTATTATTCTGAGTGATGAAGGGGAACTTATTACACATCACTTTCAGTACAGAATCTGAAGTGTGGCCTAAACGAAAATGCCATAAAGTGGAAGTATCAACAGACAAATTATTAGCTTGTCTACTGGTACAAATATTATTAAAGGTATCAATCATCTTCATGTTCTCCTCTTCTTCGTGTCTTGATTCCAGCATGAAGAGTCCATTGCAAACTCTAGCTGAACCAATCACTTTTTGGGACCTGATCTATTTGATATGGCACATAGAATCACGAAAAGTGAGTTCACATTCAAAAGATTGAAGTAGCTTCACCACTGAGATCAAATTGACACAAAATTCTGGCACAAAAAGAACACCAGTCAAAATTAATTTTGGCAACAAATGGACAGTTCCTGAATAGTTTGCCATAATTGTCGAACCATCAGGCAAAGTTATTGAAACTGGTTTGATTTTATGCAGCAAAGTAAAGGACGAAGATACACATGAAATGTGATCTGTTGCACCTGTGTCTAAGAGCCAGTTAATAGATGCCTTACCAGAACCGTGAGATGCAGTGGCAAAAGCATTTGCTGATGAAGTATGAGTCATATTGAAAGCATGTGTAGGTGCAGAAGTTTCTTCTCCATTCTGAATGTGTGTTTGCTGAATCAGACTTAACATATTCTGATATTGGTCTTGTCAAAGGACTACATCATCTTGTTTATCAACCTCCATTGAAATACTATTGTCTGCATTCATATCAGCATTAGCAGAGGAATTCCTTGGCTTAGACTTGAAGCCTGGTGGATATCCATGCTTGGCATAGCATGTATCAACCGTATGGTTGGTCCTTCCACAATAGGTACAGAGTTTGGTTCCCCTTGGTTTTGTGGATTTAAACTTGTTAAAAGTCATATTCCGATTTCCACGTTGATCTGCAACATAAGCTTTTGGCATTAAAGCTTCATTATATCCTTCACGAGTGAGTTGGCATTCTTGTTGTGTAACAAGTGAGAAGGCTTTGTTCATGTTTGGCAGTGGCTCAATCAACTTGATTTGTGACCGAACACTTGAAAACTGATCATTCAAGCCTTTGAGGAATCTAATTACCTGATCACGCTCTCTTGATCTTCTCATTTCGTCAAGAGTACCGCAGTGACATCTTGGCAATGGATGAAGAGTGTAGAGTTCATCCCACAGAGTCTTCATTTCGGTGTAGTAGTCACTCACCGACTTTTCTCCTTGATGCAAGAGATGTATCTCTTTTTGTAGATCCGCAATTCTGAAAACATCAGATTGTGAAAATCTTTCACGAAGATCGCTCCACACATCTGCAGCTTTTTCAATCCATAAAGTCGATCTGGAGATGGATTCATCAATGGAACGATGAATCCAAGACAACACCATTGTGTTGCAACGTTCCCAGGCTGGGAAGAGAGGATCATGCTCGTCTAGAAATTCAAAATTTCCATCCACGAAACAGAGTTTGTTTTTAGAAAGAAGAGCCATTTTCATGGCACGTAACCAGGTATGGAAGTTACGTCCGTTCAAAGGAGGAGCAACAAGAGCTATAGAAGGATTCTCATTGGGATGGAGATACAAAAAGTTCGATGGATTCACCAAATGATCTGGAAGAGTACTCTGGTTCGCCATATTGAGTGAGAATCAAATAAAGAAACAAGAAATCTTCAAAGAACTTTCAGAGAAAGAAGCAGGAAAGCTTCAGAAAATGAGACTAGCGATACCAGAGCTCTCTTCAGAGCTCTGATACCATGTTAGAATCCAAGAAACTCATATTGGAAAATAAAGAATGATTATTATTGAAAAGGAAGCCCAGATACATGCTTATATACATGAGCTTAAACTAACAAAGAAAGAGTTGAATACAGTTACCAACTGTATCAACGTTCTAACTACTCTAACTAATCTACGTAAAGTTAGGAACTAAATAAACAAACAAACTAACTATCAGCTAACAAACTAACTATCAGCTAACAATAATTACAGGCATATTAACTAATCTCAATAGACTTCGTGTTAGGCCACAACGGATCAGAATTTTGTTGTGGTAAGGAGCAAAAATAAAATAAAATAAAAGTATTTACAATAAAATTTAAATTTAATATAAAAAGTTTGAAAGAATTTTATTACAAAATTAACTTCAGTTCACTTAACTTTTATTCTATATTTTTTTATATTGTTAAATTATTTTATTATTAAATATGTGCTAGAATTTAAAGCAATTTCTTTTTTAATATATAATCAGAAAATTAGTTTCCTGTTCGAGTTTGAGTTTGCTGTTGATTATCTTCATGGCTGATAAAGCTTTTACGGTAATTCTAGTAGAAATTGGGAGAGTGAGTACAAGTAATTACTACTTTACTAAATATTGAAATTATGAGTACTAAATACTAAATAATTATGAATTGACATGACTATATATGCTACTGTTTCACATTAAGAAGTTATGAATTCAATTAATGAAAGATGTGTATTTTTGTATCATTTTATTTTAGTTTTTCAAAATAAAAATTAGTTTCCTTTAATTTCAAATAAAACAAGTTAATATTACAAACACAGCTAAGATTGCTTACCTTGTGCCACCTACAGAGTACAAACAAACGTTTGTTGATTTATGGTGCAAGGACAAAGAGAAATCGCTTTCTTAACCAAATATAGGTTTTATAATTCTCATTTAATATGAGAATTCAATTTTTCCTACACACCCTTCGATTTTCATATTGATATGGGTCCCACATATAATTTTTTTCTAACACATGGGTCCCACATGCTTTTATCTCTATAACATGAGATTTGAATTCTCATTCAACATGAGAATTATAAAACTCAATAAATATACTTTGTTTTAAACGAAAAAATATAGAGAAACAGATGTCATAGAATAAGAAAAATAAAGGTAATTGGGTAAGGGATAGAATTTTTTTTAGGGTTCGCTTTTAATTTTTTGCAGTTGCAGATAAATTATTTGCAGTAAGTTCAATACGACGTCGTTTTAGAGCGAAAATTATGGTGTTTTTGTAATTATAATTTATTTCAGGATTATAATAGTCTTTATATTTATAATTTTTTAAGATTTCAATACCAAAACTACGTCATTTTAAAAATAAATGCATATAACTTATCTGCATTAACTGCATAAATATTTTTTCTTTTTTTTAAGTTTTATTTTTTTTTTAATTTGAGAGAGGGGCTAATTTTTAGTTCTAATAACCTATAAATATTATTAAAATACTATTAAACTATATTATATTACATTTATATTAATAAAATAATTCAAAATTTAGGAAGGGGTGGTGGCCATCACTAGCCTCCCTAGGTCCGCCTATGGACTATTAAGTATACTCATACTTCACATTGAGACGAACGACTCATGTTAGAGAGACAAAAGAAAAGTCAAAGAAAAGTCCCACTCCCTGGTAAGTGAGGGGTCTGGGGGAGCTATCCCAATGGGGTTGTGTTAAAGGTTGGATCTAGTTTTATTAATTTAAATTAAAGAAATGTGTTTGTGATTTTAAATTACATAAAATTTTATTATTTTAAGAATGAGATAGACATAGAATAAATTTTTTATTTAAATTTTAATAAATAAAAAACACTCACTTTATCTCTCCCATTATTTTCATTTCCTGTATCTATCTCTCTTCTAAAATGACATAACTTATGTCATTTAAAATAATAAACACTCTACACCAAAAATAAAAAATGATAAACACTTGACTAAGCCCTTTAAATTAACAATAGTTTTAAAACCCTAGTTTTATTAAATTAAATTAACAATATTTTTTAAAATAAAATTAGAAAAGAATTCATCATTAATAACGAGTATTAAAAAAGTTGACACGAACTTTACGAGAAAGAAAAAGGGGGAAAAGTGATGGGAGGAAATGTAAGTTGTATTATTAGATGTGAACCAAATACTTGTTTTTACATTGAAACAATTCGATTTAGTGCGGAATAAGTCTACCTAGTCCATCCTTTTAGACCCCACCCTCAACTCAACCACTCAACTTTTTATCTTTTTACTAATCGTGTTTGTTGACAACATCTTACTTCCAATTAAAATAAGTTTGGAGAAATAAACTAAAAATATGATGAAATTATCCGTAAAAATATGTAGAATTAATATAACATTTTTTTCACCAAAAAAAAAATATAACATTTTTTCAATTATCTAAGTGATTTTTATACTAATTAAAAATACGTAGAGTATAAGTAACATCACATTATTTATTTATTAGAAGTATTAAATAATTTGTCATTTATAATTACTACCATATGCGACTCTCACAACCTTTGTAATCTTTAGGCTAGATGACTAATAGATAGACATGATCACATGATCATTTATTCTAAAACGAACAATAAAATAATGAGAAAGTAAGAAAAATGATTTTCTCGGATTTTGTAATTTGAGTATTATGGTCAAATCTTATTGTGTATAAACATAGCTATTGGAAATACAAGTGGGAGGAAATCTCACATTCTATGAATGACTTGAAGTGGTTGGCAATCTTGTTTGATAAATGAAAAACAAGTTCAAATGTCAATAGAACACAAGTTCAAATCCTGTTTGATAAGTCTTCTAATAAACTATTTAGGATTTGTTATATCTAGCAGTAGCAGCATGGGTCAATAAAAATTGTTTTGAGGATCTTTAAATTTTTATTTGGGTCTTCTATCTTTTTTTGGGTCTTCTTCCTTTTTCGCTTTTCTTCGTTTCTAATTTTCCAATCAATGACGTGACTTTGGTCCATACAAAATATATCTCCCTATGCTAAAGCAATGAAATTTTTCTTCAAAGTAATGTGAATTGTTAAGCACTAGCTTTGTTTGAGAAGTGGAGAACTAAATAATACATACTTTGAAAAAGGTGTCTTTAGGAAAGCTCAACTGATAAATTTTTATTGGCTTTGTGCAAGACTCTCAAAAAGTGTACTCGTGTATCATCTGGTGCTTGGTTATTTCCTTTATAAGGATCTCCCAACACCAACTTCTATCATCAAAACAATATGCTATCCACTTACAAGAATCTGCACCCTTAATTCTTAATCCAAAATTCCTGTTATACTTGAACCATGGTAGCCATGTTTGAAAAGGGAACGTTCATCAATATTCTAGCCTGCTGGAAGATTCCCTTCATATTCCTTTGGGTCATTCTAACACTCTCTTCGCCTCAAGTTGCTGGTTATTCCAGAATCCCTTCTTTGGTCCCTGCTCCCACCAATGCTACTTTTCATGATCAAGCTGCAGCTGAAGACAGTGAAGCAAATGCTCTGTTGAAGTGGAAAGACAGCCTTGACAACCACAGCCAAGCACTCCTGTCAACTTGGACAGCTACTACTAGTCCATGCAAATGGGAGGGAATTCAGTGTGACAAATCCAAGTCAGTCTCCAGCATAAATCTTGAAAATTATCTTCTGAAAGGTACACTCCAAACTCTCAGCTTCTCCTCATTGCCCAACCTCCTCAGGCTTAATATCTGCAACAACTCCTTTTATGGAACCATCCCCCCACAAATTGGTAACATGTCCAAAGTATTAGTTTTGAACTTGTCTACAAATTCTTTCCATGGTTCCATCCCTAAAGAAATATGGACATTGAGGAGTTTGTGTGGGCTTGATCTTTCCATATGCAAACTAAGTGGAACAATTCCTAATTCCATAGCAAACTTGACCAACCTATCATATCTAGATTTAGGAACCAACACTATTAATGGCTCCATTCCTTGGGAGATTGGAAAATTGAATAACTTAGAGCATCTATGTATTTCACGTAATAGCCTTTCTGGTTCCATTCCCCATGAAACTGGAATGTTGACAAAACTTCGGTATATTGATTTGTCAGAGAACTATTTCTCTGGTACCATCCCCAACACAATTGGTAACATGAGCAGTTTAAATAAAATTGTCCTTGCTAATAACACCCTGCTGTCTGGGCCAATCCCACCCTCCTTAGGGAACATGTCTAACTTGATCTTTCTCCACCTTTACGGCAATAATCTTTCTGGATTAATCCCTGTTTCCATAGAAAACTTGTCCAATTTGAAAGAACTTCTTCTTTATCACAACCAGCTTTCTGGATCCATCCCTTACACCGTTGGAAACTTGACAAAGCTCACATGGTTACGGTTGAGCAATAATGATCTTTCTGGATCAATTCCTCCATCTATAGGAAATCTGATCAATTTGAAAAAACTCGATCTCGAAGAAAATGCTCTCTCTGGATCTATTCCAACTACAATTGGAAATTTGATAGGCCTAACCCTGCTATCATTGTCCAACAACTATCTTAATGGTAGCATTCCACAGGTCATGAATCACATTACCAACTTGAGTTTCTTGTCATTAGACAGTAATTATTTCACTGGCCATTTGCCACCTCAAATTTGCTCTGGCGAGTCATTGAGGATCTTCAGTGCTCAATTCAACCGTTTAACTGGTCCAGTGCCTAGAAGCTTGAAGAACTGCTCCAGTATTTTTCAACTCACGCTTCAGGGAAACCAACTGGAAGGAGATATAGAGCAAGATTTTGGTGTATATCCGATTTTGGAATATATTGATCTGAGTGACAACAAATTTTATGGACACATTTCGCCAAACTGGGGGAAGTGCCCTAATCTTAGTTCCTTCATTATATCCAACAACAATATTTCCGGTGGTATGCCTGTACAACTTGTTGAGGCAACCTACCTTGGTCTTATTCAACTTTCTTCCAATCACTTGATGGGAGAGATTCCAAAGGAGCTTGGGAATTTGACGAATTTAGTGGAACTCCACATCACCAACAATCACTTTTCAGGAAACATTCCAACAGAAATAGGATTACTGCAGAATCTTCTAGAGTTGGATCTAGCAGGAAACCAGTTGAATGGCACAATACCAAAGGAAGTCCTGAGTTTGCCCAAACTAGCGAAATTGAATTTGAGCAACAACAAAATAACAGGAAGCATTCCCTTGGAGTTTGGCAAATCACAATCTCTTGACACTCTTGATCTTAGCTGGAATTTGCTAATTGGAACAATACCAACAGTGCTTGGAGATTTGAATCATTTGCAATTGTTGGATCTCTCCCACAATAATCTTGTTGGCACCATTCCATCCAGTTTTGATGGTACGTCAGCTTTGATTTCTGTCAACATATCATACAACCAGTTAGAAGGGTCTCTTCCAAAAAACCAAGCCTTTCTTAATGCTCCAACTGAATCATTGAAAAATAACAAAGGCTTGTGTGGCAACGTCTCTGGCTTGGTGCTTTGTCCAACCAACCACAGTCGAAAGAGCCACAAGGTGATCCTTCAGGTACTATTCATTATCTTGGGTGCTCTAATACTAGTACTCTGTGTGGTTGGAGTTTCAATATGTATTCTTTGTCGAAGAGAAAGAAACAAAGAAATCCAGACTAAAGAAGCACAATCAGAAGAACTCTTTTCCATATGGAGTCATGATGGAAAAATGATGTTTGAAAATATCATTGAAGCTACCAATAATTTTGATGACAAATATCTCATTGGAAAGGGAGGACAAGGTTATGTTTTCAAGGCAGAGTTGCCTTCGGGTCAGGTTGTTGCGGTGAAGAAAATTCATTCGGAAACAAATGGAGAGAAGCCCAATTTTAAAGCTTTTGAAAATGAAATTCAAGCTTTGACAGAAATCAGGCACCGTAACATCATAAAATTGTATGGTTTTTGCTCACATTCACGGTTCTCATTCTTGGTTTACAAGTTCTTGGAAGGTGGTAGCTTGGATCAGATACTGAGGAATGACACACAAGCAAATGCATTTGATTGGGAAAAGAGAGTGAATGTTGTTAAAGGTGTGGCCAATGCTTTATCTTATATGCATCACGATTGCTTACCTCCAATAATTCATCGTGACATATCGAGCAAGAATGTGCTTTTGGATTTAGATTATGAAGCATATGTCTCGGATTTTGGGACAGCCAAATTTCTTAAGCCTGATTCACAAAGTTGGACCACATGTGCTTACACCCTTGGTTATGCTGCACCAGGTTTGTCCATTTTCCCTTACATTTAGAAATGGGAATGATCACACCAATACAATTTAAACCACTTTTTATATTGAAGTTCAACTTAAGGATTGGTTGACCCGCAGAGGAATAGGTCTAATCCCTAAGCAAAAATTAAAGTATGCAAAAGTGATGTGCTAATATCAATATCCATTTTGAAAATGCACTTACTAGACATGTTTTTTCAATTTAAACCTATATACATTGCTTTATGTGTAACTTTAAAATTTTGATTGCTTGTAGAGCTTGCCCAGACTATGAAAATGAACGAGAAATGTGATGTTTTCAGTTTTGGAATACTTTCTTTAGAAATCCTAATGGGAAAGCATCCAGGAGATCTCATTTCTTCATTGTCATCATCATCTACGGCATCAATGACTTATGATTTGCTATTGATTGATGTGTTGGATGAACGGCCTCATCAACCTGTGAAGCCAATTGTTGGGGATATCATCTTGATTGCAAGGTTGGCATTTTCTTGCTTGAATGAAAATCCATCTTCTCGCCCAACCATGGATCAAGTCTCCAAAGAGCTTGCGATGAGAAAATCACCTTTAGAGGACCAGTTCCCCTTTATCAAACTTGGACAACTCCAATAAAACATTGAACTACTTAAGCATTTTGTTTTTCTTGTTTTCTACTATGTGTGACGCCACCCATCTTATGTTGTAAGCTTGTTTGTTTTGTCTTTGTGTACTCATGTATTAGTTACTAGTTATCTTTTGTGGGAAGTCCTTAGTGGGGTGTGAATAAGCTGTAAATATACTTTTGCTAAAGCTACAAGCTTTGAATAAAAGAAAAGTAATGATTAACTTTTCCATTAGTCCCAAAAAAAAAAAAAAAAAAAAAAAAAACAGATTTATGAATTAACAGAGAAAAAAGTAAACTACTTTTAAGTACCTAAAGTCCTTTCTCACAAGTTTCAAAATAACTTATGGTTAGTTTTTCCATCCTACAAAGTTGATGCTATAAGTAGACGGGATTAAAGCATTGTCATGTAAAATAAAATGCTACAACGATGGAACATTTTCTGGATGTCGCGCGTGAATTGTGTCGTGGGACAGGTGCTGGGAAAAAAATGAAAGGCGGCTACTTTTTGGATAAGTTCAGGGAACATGATAAGAGATGATATGAAGCATTTTTTTTTTTTTAAATAAGCCTCACTTGGGATTTATGGATTGCCACATTTCATACACAAAAAATTAAAAATATCCCAGGTGCAATTGTTTCCTAGATTTCGTTCTATTTTGCAAATTTTCTTACGGATACCATCAAAACGTTACCATAGATTTGTTGCAAATTAAAATTTTTCGTTTCCAGAAAAGTGACAAATCAACTGTAAAATTGAGCATCAAATTAACCCTAACGTTTACGGATGTGTATGGGTCGAACTGAACCGGATTTTTTGAAAAACCGAACCAAATTGGTTTAAATGGTTCGGTTCGGGAGTGGTTCGGTTCGGTTTGGAACCCGTTCGGAACCAATTCGGGTCGACCCTCTTTTGAAAAGAAAAAAAAATTATAAAAATCGATTTGGTTCGATTTGAAAATAGTTTGGTTCGATTCGGAAACGGTTCGGTTATATATATAGGGTTTTATATTTCTCATTTAACATGAGAATTCAAACTTTCCTACACACCCTTCGATTTCCGTGCTGACATGGGTCCTACATCTAATTTTTTCTAACATATGGGTCCCACATGCTTTTTATCTCTACAACATGAGATTTCAATTCTCATTTGACATGAGAAATATAAAACCCATATATATATATATATATATATATATATATATATATATTGTTAATACTATATACCTCTAGCTATTGGTACCTCAGTGTGGCTATTTAAAGGATGATGCATTGATTTTATGGAAATTGAAAACCAGTTCTGTTTGAAAAAAGTTTTAAGCATACTTAATTGGATTGGGTGCATACTCCAAGTGCGCTTTTGAATGACTCACTGATATGTTGATTTCTTTATGCAAATTCCATGATGGGTAAGTCAATATTGATCGTTCAATTAGTTTGGATTGAAAGCTACATTTGGAAATTAAATCATTTAGTTTGTAATACGATGTCGTGATCTTGGGATGAGTATAATTTCCTTTAGTGCTATATCTGACTACTTATAAATTGGTTTTTAATCTTATTGGCTTGAAATTGTTAAATAGGTGATTTTTATTCTAAAATCCTAATGGATAAATCAGAAGATCAAATCTGTTAAGTTGATTTTGTGATTGGTACTTGAATTTTATTCATACGTGACTAGTGGATATTGGCGTTACAGTATATTTGAATATGTTCTTGGAAGTTGAATGAGATTAAAGTCCTAAATTTCCTATCAAACTGGTTACAGTGTAATTCTTGTGTTTGGCATAATTGAAGTGCAAGTTCGATCATAGCCTGATAAAATAAAATATGATGATTCTGAACCAATTCCTTAGCTAAAGAAATATGTTCACGCCCAGAAACTGTTACCAAAGCACAAATAATTCCTGAGCTAAAGAGGTTGAAGCACAGTTGGACCAATGAAGAGGACAAACACTTAAAGATAGAGTAAATCTATTTCTTTGTGTGAAGATAACCTTGCTCATAATTCAAGTCAGTGTGGTACATAGAGTAAAACTAAATAGCATTTAGCTTTTCATTAAGCAATTTGGATATAAATTATATTTATAAATTCATCAATGGCCAATGCAGTGACCAATCTGCCATTGTTTTGGTTTGTAGCTGCCCTTCATGCATATATAGAAGTTAATTGTTTTTTTTATTTTTTTTGTCTTCACATCAGTCAGTCTTTTATATATAATTGTCTGCAAATGAACTCAGATATACTAAGGTCTGGCCATATTGGATCATATCAGTGGAGACATGTTTTTTAAGTCTTCAATTGACTCTGTAATCAACGATCATTAGAGATCCACTGCTAGATAATTAGACATGTTTTTCAGACTTCTAATTTTCGTAATGAGAACCTGTGTTTTCAGTTTATACATGAATGATATTGAAATTGACTTCTTTGTTATGCCAATTGCTTTGGTGGAAGATACCAAGAATATATGTTGGTAAGGTAATGGTGATTCACTTCACCAGAAGAGCAGGCCAAGAATTTGGAACAGTAACTGTCTTGGACTAGATAAGAAGCAAAAAAATATATGAGAAATTGCCCTCTATGTACCTTAAGAAGCTTTCTTAATATTGGAATTTTTTGGAAATCATTCCTGTATTGCTTCATTATTTTATGTTACATTTGTAAAACTGAAAGACAAAGCTACAATTATCTAGGACATAGGAAAAGGTTTAATGACATTCTAGACAAAGGGAATTTTTTTTCACTAAACTGACAGCAAGTATACATTACCATTTTTGTTGATTATATCATTCAGCACAGCTCTACATTTTGTGCTCAGAAGGGTATCAAGAATCATGGAAAGATCTCGATTGCTGCAACCAGAGTTTAAATTTTCCTCTATAAATCAATTACATGTCCACAGGGCATGAATTAACATATAATTAATGAAGAAAAAGCAAACTACAGAAGAAACAAAAAAGGCAAAAAAGAAAAAGATGTCTTTAGGAAAGCTCAACTGATAAATTTTTAAGCATGAGCTTTGTTTTGAGCAGTGGAGAACTCAATAATACAAACTTTGAAAAAGGTGTCTTTAGGAAAGCTCAACTGATAAATTTTTATTGACTTTGTGCAAGACTCTCAAAAGTGTACTCGTGTATCATGTGGTGCTCGGTTATTTCCTTCGATATATTATTCGATGATACAAGATGTCGATTACCAAACAATACATTTCCGATACGCGTATCTGATACGTTGGAAAAAAACATTTAAGTAGTATCGGTGCTTCTTAGATTTCCTTCGTAAGCATATTCCAACACCAACTTCCACCATCGACACAATATGCTATCCACTTAAAGAATCTGCAGCCTTAGATTGTATTCTTAATTCTTAACCCAAAATTCCTGTTATACTTGAACCATGATACCCATGTTTGAAAATGGAACGTTCATCAAGATTCTATCCTTCTGGAAGATTCCCTTCATATTCCTTTGGGTCATTCTACCACTCTCTTCGCCTCAAGTTGCCGGTTTTCCAGAATCCCTTCTTTGATCTCTGCTGCCAAAAGTGTTACTGTTCACAATCTAGCTGCAGCTAAAGCCAGTGAAGCAAATGCTCTTTTAAAGTGGAAACACAGCCTTGACAACCAAAGCCAAGCACTCTTGTCAACTTGGACAGACACTGGGGTTTTGTTTGGGAGTTGGTTTTAGGAGGAGAAGGAAAGGAAAGTGAGGGTTTTAGTAAGTTCTTCCCTTGTTTGTGAGTTTAAAAAAAGGAGGAGAAGAAATTGAGGATTTTTACTAAACCCTCCAAAACCTTCCTTCTTCCTACAATTAATTCCCCAATTTGGGGGGTTTGAGGGGGAAATATTAAAAATTACTTATCTACCCTTAGCATTAAAATGTAAAAATTACATAAATGTGAATCATTTTTAAACGTGACATTATTAGAAAAGTCTCAAATACCTACAAAATTTATCGACGAAAAATATTTCGTCAAAAAATAATGATGAAATTTTTGATTAAAATCACATACGTCAATTTTTTTACATCAAAACTAAAGACGAAACAAGATTTTGTCATAATTACCGACATAAATTTTTTACGGGAAAGAATTCAGTCAAAACTATTGACGAATCTAAATTTCGTTGAAACTTTCAACGAAAATATTTTTGTCCAAAATTTGACGAAACACATCTCCACCGAAAAGTTTCACCAAAATTCTTTACAGAATTTACATTCCTTCAAAAGTTTTCGACGGAAGTATTTTCGCTAAACTTTATGACAAAAATTTTCAGTTGAATATTTAAGGAAACACATTTTCATCGAAAATTTTCGACGGAAGATATTTTCGTCAAATTTTTTGATAAAAAATATTTCCATCAAAATTTTCAACGGAACACATTTCCTGTCAAAAAATTTCAACAGAAAATTTTTCCGTAAAAAAATTGACGAAAAATATTTCGATTAAAATGTTTGACGGGAAAAATATTCTGTCAAAATTCTTTACTGAATCTAAATTTCGTCGAAAGTTTTGAATGAAACATTTCCCTCAAAATATTTGACAAAACAATTTCTGTCAAAATTTTCATCAGAACACATTTCCATCGAAATTTTGAACGAAAAACATTCCGTCAAAATTTTTGACGAAATATTTTTTACGTTTAAAGCATTTCATGGAGGAAATCATTTTCGTCAAAACTTTTGCTAGAATCTAAATTTTGATAGAAAATTTATTTTTGTAAAAATTTTCATGAGAGAAAAATTTTCGTCGCTTTTCGATGAAGAGTATTCTGACGAAAAATTATTGTAGCTTGCAGCGTAGAAATTTCATAAAAAATATTATCTTTTTTAATATTGTGAAAAGTACAAAAATAATTTTGTTAGAAATTTTAAGTTTAATTTAGTTTGTAAAATATAATAATTATATTAATTTTAAAAAGGGGTAAAATGGTAAAAATATCTCATTAACCCTCCATTTTCCTCCCTTGCCCTTTTTTAACTCCCAAACAAGGGAAAGGAATACCCTCCAATTCCCTTCCCTTCCTTCCCCTCCCTCCTCCTTGTATCCCCTTCCTTCCCTTTCCCTCCAAACTCCCAAACAAAGCCTAATAGTCCATGCAAATGGGAAGCAATTCAGTGTGACAAATACAAATCAGTTTCCAGCATAAATCTAGCAAATTATGGTCTAAAAGGTACACTCCAAACTCTCAAATTTTCCTCTTTGCCCAACCTCCTCAGCCTAAATATCTACAATAACTCCTTTTATGGAACCATCCCCCCACAAATTGGTAACATGTCCAAAGTAAATGTTTTGAACTTTTCTGCAAATTATTTCCATGGTTCCATCCCTAAAGAAATATGGACATTGCGGAGTTTGAGTGGGCTTAATCTTTCTATATGCCAACTAAGTGGAGCAATTCCTAATTCCATAGAAAACTTGTCCAACCTATCATATCTAGATTTAGGAAATAACACTATTTATGGCTCCATTCCTCCGGAGATTGGAAAATTGAACAACTTGGGGTATCTATGCTTTGCAGTTAATAACATTTTTGGTTCCATACCCCAAGAAATTGGATTGTTGACAAATCTTTGGCTTATTGATTTGTCATGGAACTCTCTCTCTGGTGCCATCCCCAAAACAATTGGTAACATGAGCAGTTTAAAAGGAATTCATCTTGCTAACAATACCTTGTCTGGGCCAATCCCACCCAACTTATGGAACTTGTCTAACTTGATAATTGTCCATCTTTACAACAATAGTCTTTCTGGATCAATCCCTGCTTCCATAGAAAATTTGGCCAATTTGGATGAACTTGCACTTGATAAAAACCTCCTTTCTGGATCCATTCTTTATACCATTGGAAACTTGACAAAGCTCACCATGTTATACTTAGGCTTTAATGATCTTGTTGGATCAATTCCTCCCACTATAGGGAATCTGGTCAATTTGGATTCCCTCAGTCTACGAGAAAACAATCTCTCTGGATCTATTCCAACCACAATTGGAAATTTGATAAGGCTCACTGTCCTGGAATTGGCCTCCAACAAACTTAGTGGTAGCATTCAACATGTCCTGAATAACTTTACCAACTGGTATTCCTTATTATTAAACAATAATGATTTCATTGGTCACTTGCCACCTCAAGTCTGCTCTGGTGGGTTATTGGAATTATTCAGTGCTCAACACAACCGTTTAACGGGTCCAGTACCAAGAAGCTTGAAGAACTGCTCCAGTATTCAATGACTCAGGCTTGAGGGAAACCAACTGGAAGGAGATATAGAGCAAGATTTTGGTGTATATCCGAACTTGGAATATATTAATCTGGGTAAAAATAAATTTTACGGCCACATTTCACCAAACTGGGGGAAGTGCCCTATACTTGATTCCTTCATGATATCCAACAACAACATTTCTGGTGGTATACCTATACAGCTTATTAAGGCAACCAACCTTCTCAGGCTTCACCTTTCTTCCAATCACTTGGTGGGAGAGATTCCAAAGGAACTTGGAAATTTGAAAAGATTAGGGGAACTCCACATCAGCAACAATCATTTTTCAGGAAACATTCCCACAGAAATAGGATTATTGCAAAATCTTCTAGAGTTGGATCTAGCAGGAAACCAGTTGATTGGCACAATACCAAATGAAGTTGCGAGTTTAACCAAATTAGTGGAATTGAATTTGAGCAACAACAAAATAAACGGAAGCATTCCCTTTGAGTTTGGCAAATTACAATCTCTTGAAACTCTTGATCTTAGCTGGAATTTGCTAAGCGGAACAATACCAATAGTGCTTGGAGATTTGAATCAATTACAATGGTTGAATCTCTCACACAATAATCTTTCTGGCACCATTCCATCAAGTTTTAATGGCATGTCAGGCTTGATTTCTGTCAACATATCATACAACCAATTAGAAGGGCCGCTTCCAAAAATTCAAGCCTTTCTTAATGCTCCAATTGAATCATTGAAAAATAACAAAGGCTTGTGTGGTAACGTCTCTGGCTTGGTGCTTTGCTCAACCAATAGCAATCAAAAGAGCCACAAGGTGATCCTACAGGTACTATTCATTATCTTGGGAGCTCTAATACTAGTACTTTGTGGGGTTGGAGTTTCAAAATGTATTCTTTGTCGAAGTGCAAGAAACAAAGAAATTCAAACTAAAAAAGCACAATCAGAAGAACTCTTTTCCATATGGAGTCATGATGGAAAATTGATGTTTGAAAATATCATTGAAGCTACCAATAATTTTGATGACAAATATCTCATTGGAAAGGGAGGACAAGGTTATGTTTACAAGGCTGAGTTGCCTTCGGGTCTGGTTGTTGCGGTGAAGAAAATTCATTCAGAAACAAATGGAGAGAAGCCCAATTTTAAAGCTTTTGAAAATGAAATTCAAGCTTTGACAGAAATCAAGCACCGTAACATCATAAAGCTGTATGGTTTTTGCTCACATTCACGGTTCTCATTCTTGGTTTATATGTTCTTGGAAGGTGGTAGCTTGGATCAGATACTAAACAATGACACACAAGCAATTGCATTTGATTGGGAAAAGATGGTGAATGTTGTTAAAGGTGTGGCCAATGCTTTATCCTATATGCATCATGACTGTTCACCTCCAATAATTCATCGTGACATATCGAGCAAGAATGTTCTTTTGGATTTAGAATATGAAGCTCATGTCTCTGATTTTGGGACAGCCAAGTTTCTTAAGCCTGATTCACAAAATTGGACCACATGTGCTTACACCTTTGGTTATGCTGCACCAGGTTAGTGCATTTTTCCTTGCATTTACACCACTTTTTATATTGAAGTTCAGTTTAAGGATTGGTTGACCCGCAAAGGAATAGGTCTAATCCCTAAGCAAGAATTAAAGTATGCAAAAGTGATGTGCCAATATCAATATCCATTTTGAAAATACACTTATTAGACATGTTTTTTCAATTTAAACCTATATACATTGCTTTATGTGTAACTTTAAAATTTTGATTGCTTGTAGAGCTTGCCCAGACTATGAAAGTGAACGAGAAATGTGATGTTTTCTGTTTTGGAGTACTTTCTTTAGAAATACTAATGGGAAAGCATCCGGGAGATCTCATTTCTTCATTGTCATCATCATCAACAACATCAATGACTTATGATTTGCTATTGATTGATGTGTTGGACGAACGGCCTCATCAACCTGTGAAGCCAATTGTTGGGGATGTCATCTTGATTGCAAGGTTGGCATTTTCTTGCTTGAATGAAAATCCATCTTCTCGCCCAACCATGGATCAAGTTTCTAAAGAGCTTGCGATGAGAAAATCACCTTTGGAGGACCAGTTCCCCTTGATCAAACTTGGACAACTCCAATAAAACGTTGAACTACTTAAGCATTTTGTTTTTCTCGTTTTCTACTATGTGTGACGCCACCCATCTTTTATCTTATGTTGTAAGCTTGTTTGTTTTATCTTTGTGTACCCATGTATTAGTTATGGGTTTATCATATATAATTTAACATGACCACAAAAAATTTTCTACACACACAACATTTTATGGGACCCGCAGCAAAAAAAAAACTCTAACACGCAAAACGAATCTCTATAATATTACACAACCACTTTTCCTATAACATAATTCTTATAAAATCTATTAGTAGTCATTAATTATCTTTTGTGGGAAGTCCTTAGTGGGGTGTGAGTAAGCTGTAAATATACTTTTGCTAAAGTTACAAGCTTTGAATAAAAGTAAAGTAACGATTAACTTTTCCATTAGTCCCAAAAAGAAAAAAAGGACAGATTTATGAATGGGTTTTATATTTCTCATTTAACATGAGAATTCAAACTTTCCTACATATCTTTTGATTTTTGTGCTGACATGAGTTCTACACTAATTTTTTCTAACACATGGGTCCTACATCTAATTTTTTCTAACATATGAGTCCCATATATTTTTTATCTATATAACATAAGATTTCAATTCTCATTTAACATGAAAAATATAAAATCCTTTATGAATTAACAGAGAAAAAAGTAAACTACTTTTATGTACCTAAAGTCCTTTCTCACAAGTTTCAAAATAACTTATGGTTAGCTTTTCCATCCTATGAAGTTGATGTTGTACGTAGACGGGATTAAAGCAGTGTCATGTAAAATAAAATGCGACAATGATGGAACATTATTTCTGGATGTCACGCGTGAATTGGGGCAGGTGCTGGGATAAAAATGAAAGGTGGCTATTTTTTGGATAAGTTCAAAGAAGGTGATGCAAAGGATTTTGCATAGTAAGCAACACTGTTTAAAATGTTACGTTTTGTGAAAAATTTTATCTAAATGCCACATGAATAGTATTTTTTTCCAGACTGTCACGTATCATAATTCACTAACTCTGGTAGCGAATTTCGTGACTAATAATTTCGTGACACGTGGTCATATTGCAGATCAAATTCGCTACCAGTGATAACGAATTATGACACGTCATCTTTTTCATGCGAAAATGTGCCACATATCAAAAAATCATTCGCGAACATAATTTGTTACACAGTTAGCGAATTACAATTTGCTTGACATGTGTTATTCTTACTGACTCTGCTTTCTGATGTGGCATAATTCGTTACACTTGAGACGGGAGAATGTTTTTTGAATACAAATTGAAGATTCTATAATCTGTTTTGCTGAATAAATTTTCAACGTTTGTATCTAGGATTAAATAGCAATTTATAACTAGAATTAAATAGTCATTTATAACTAAGATACAATTATATTCAAATTCATATTACCATTTATAACTAGGATATTTAAATAGGCATTTTAGAGAGGGCAAAACATGTTAGCAGGTCGATTAAATGATAGTTAAAATCACGATTTATCATTATGTTTTTATGATTTTTTTTTATTTTATTTTTTTACCAATATGCCTAGCGCTTTTATGTTTTAGGATTTTTTTATCCCCTTTTCATTTTTACGAAAAATCTTGTTTTTTAACTACTTTGGTCGAGTTCGTGTCGAGTGAAGTTTGATTCGTGGTGGGCCAAAATGTCCAACCTATACGCCCGATTTTTGTTCGCGGGTCT
This sequence comes from Gastrolobium villosum, assembly GCA_032173675.1. Classification (NCBI taxonomy): domain Eukaryota; kingdom Viridiplantae; phylum Streptophyta; class Magnoliopsida; order Fabales; family Fabaceae; genus Gastrolobium; species Gastrolobium villosum. Next base: position 27,475 of record JAVKPL010002950.1, read on the forward strand.
AAAATTAAATCCCAGACACTACCTATTGTGGGTCACGAATCACACGAGTTGACCAGCAAAAATTGTTAATTTGATTTTTTTTAAATTAAAATTGAAATTAAAGGAAATAAGTGAATAAAATATGTGTCTTGGAAGTTGGAATAATTTCTAAAAAAAATGTGTTTGATAACATGTTCTATTTTTATTCCTGGAAAGATAATTGTGTTTGAAAATTTTGGATCATTACTTTTCTTTTCATATGGTTTGATGGTGGTGGTGGCATGATGATGGTTGTGGTGGTGGTGGCGGCAGTGATGGCGATGGTTGTGGCTGCAGCGACGGTGGTGGTGGTGGTTAAGTAGTAGCTGCGGTGATGTTGGTGGTGGTTGGTGACGGTAGTGGTGATGGTGATAGTGATTGTAGTGGTGGCGTAGAGATGGTAATGGTGGTGGTAGTGATAAGGGCAATGGCTAGATAATGGTGGTGGTGGTCGGTGACAGTGGTGGTGAGAGTGATGGTGGCATGGTGGCGATGATCGTGATACGATGATGATGGTGGTAGTGGTGATAATGATAGTGGAGAGTGATTGAGAGACAAGTGTTTTCATTTTGTTTCCGGAAACAAAAAAAATTATTCTTTTATTCTTATTCCCCAACACAAAAATTAAACTGGTTCATCTAAAAAAAATAAACTAATTTTAACAAATAAATTTTCTAGCCATTTCTATTACTCAAAAAAATTTGTTATGCACACCCTTATTCAAATTTTCATATGACCCATTTTATCGTACGGGTCAACACGACTGCGAATCATGACACGCTTTGCGAACCTTATCAAACTTGGACAACTCCAATAATCAAGCAAGCACCGACATGCAAATTAAAATTTTGCATGTCGGACACATGTCCCACACGTACACGTTCCGATACGCGTTCAACATTTAGGGACACGCGGTCAACTCTGCGACACGTTTTCCGGACACGCAGTTAACTTTCTCAGAAACGCGGTTAACGTTCGGACACTTTTTTTTTAATCTTAATTTTATTTTATTAAATAAATATTAAAAAAATTATAAATTAATTTTTTTCTATTATGAAATTTGAAATGAAAAATTAACAAAGTACGAATAATTATTTTTATTTTTATTTATGATATGAAATTTAGATATTTGATTGGTTATATGATTTATTATATACTCTTACATGTATTAAATATAAATTATATTATATATATTAAAAAATTATTTAATATCAAAACGTGTTTTAACGTGTCGAAATATGACATTTTTTAAAATTAATGTATCAGCATGTCATGTTATATCTCATGTTAGAATATCCGTGCATCATAGCCAATAATACATTGAACTACTTAAGCATTTTGGTTTTCTTGTTTTCTTCTGTGTTGTAAGCTTGTTGGTTTCATCATTGTGTACTCATGTATTAGTTACTAGTTGACTTTTCGGGTAAGTCCTTAGTGGGATGTGAGTAAGCATACTTACTTACGCTCAAGTTATAGCTTTGAATAAAAGTAAAGCAATTATTTAATTTTTCAATTAGTCCAAAAAAAAACTGATTTATGAATTAACAAGAAAAAAAAAACTACTTTATGTTCCTAAATAGCTTATGGGTAGCTTTTCCATCCTATAAAGTCGATGTTATGCATAGACGGGATTAAAGCATTGTTTAAAAGTTCAATTTATCATTATAATTTTATGTTTTTAAGATTTTTTTTCTATCAAAACAATTTTACTAATATTTTAAAAAAATTATATTTTTTATGATTTTTTACAATTATTATACGTTATGATTTTATATTTTATGATTTTTTTTTTAATTTTACATAAAATTTCGATTTTGATTATTTTGATTGAAAAAATATTGATGGATATCGCGTGTGAATGGTACCATGGGCATGAATAAATCTTTGGTGCTACTGTAGCATTAAGATTCAGTGCATCCCACCAATAAGAGTATTACACATCATAAGAGAGAAAAAAAATTGGCAGGAAAAAAAACTTTAACTGACATATAATATTTTTATTGGTGAGATATACTGAATCTTTGGTGTAATAATAACACCAAAAATTTATTCGTATGGCACTGCGATAAAAATGAAAGGTGGCTACTTTGTGGATAAGCTCAAGGAAACAGAATAAGAGATTATGTAAGTAAAGCATTTTAAAAGTGAAAGTAAGCATCAATTCGCCTTTTGTCTTTGACATATATAAAATTTCAGTGTGTTTTATAGTATGGGGAAAATGTTTATTCTTTTAAATGATATAACTTATATCTTTTCATTCTCATAAAAAAGTGGAATTCATACCTTTATTTTTTTGTCAACTTTTTTTTTTTATCTATCTCTTTCTTTCTCTTAAAATGACACAACTTTACATCCTTCAAAATGACACACATTTTTCCCTTATACTAAACACTCGGTGCGAAGCTAACACTAAAATTTTACTCACATGATACACCACAAAGTCTAAGAAAACACACAGATATAACATTATAACATGCTACCGTAATTGTACCAGAAAAAAAAAAAAAAAAACTTGTTAACGTAAACACATATATAGAATGGGTTTATTTGTGTCAAGTAACTGTGAAACGAAATTTGGTTCTGCACAATCATTCAAAAACAGGACCCACTAAGTGAAACGAAAAAAACAAAAAAAAAAAAAAAAAATTATGGTTTATTAGCTCACTTATCGACGTGAGAGTAGGAAACAGTATGATTTTACTGTTACTTGTTATAAATAAAACCCATTGAGAATTATGGTTAAAAATGTACACTTGACATTAGGGAAATAATGTGATACATCAATGGCCCAATCCATTGGGTGGAAGTGGTATTTATGTTGAGTATATTTGTAATTATGTCAAATTGCTCTTAATTTTTCTATTAATTTTTTAATTTTACAATATTTAATTATTTATTAATAAAAATAAAGATAGTGAAGATCAAATTCATGCCCTTTGGTCATCAAAACTTTGATATTATGTAAAAAATTTAACTAAAAAAATTAAATTGTTAAGTGAATATCACTTTATTAATATTATATTAAGTTTATTAGGGGAAATTTTTATTTTTTTCTCTCTTTATTCTGACATTGAATATTTATAATAAAAAAATAAACACTAAATTTTCAAATAATATGATTACTATATATCTATTTCCTCTGTTATGGCTTATGTCCCTTTTTACAAATTCTTAGTTAGCTGAGCTGCGAGAGTGCAATAATATGATTACTAATTGGGTTTAGTGGATGTAAAGTGACTGCACCTAAGGATTGGTGCAGTCATATAAAACTATGTCATTTTATAATGTGAAAATATTAAATATGGGGAATAATAACCATACAAATGTGGAAATAAATATAAAACATTAAATATGGGGAATCATAACCATACAAAGGTTGAAATAAATATAATATTTTTTTTTTGTAATTAATTTTAAACGCGAACTTCCTTTTTTTCACTCAAAACGACGTAGATTTTATGTGATTCCACCAATGCTTATATACAGTCACAATACAAATCATTTTGACTTACTAATTATCTATTTTCTCTTTACGTTCATTCGACTTCTTCCTGAGTGTCATAAAGTGGCCGGTAGGAGAATAATAATTAAATGTAAATATTCTTTTGGGTCCCTATAACACGGTCCCCACTTTAGTCTTTTACAAAAAAAAATTGTGTCAAGGTCCCTAAGAAATTGAAAATGGATCCATTTTAGTCCTTTTGATGGACTAATGTGGGTCTTTTTTAAATTTGTGAGATGCTACAATTTCAACTAAATGGATCCACTTTGAATTTTTTAAGGACCTTGATCGTAATTTTTTTGTAAAGGACTAAAATGGGAACCGTGTTTTTTGTCGAGAACTCAAAAGAGTATTTACTCATAATTACTAGAATAAAATTCTTTTTGGGTCCTTAACAAAAAAAAAATACGGTTCCTCATTTTAGTTTTAGTTTCTTATAAAAAAAATTAATTTGTTGATTCCTATGAAATTCAAAGTTGATCCATTTTAATCATTTTAAAGGACTAATGTGGATCTTTGTTGAATTTGTGAGAGACCACGATTTCAACTAAATGGTCCACTTTAAATTTTTTATGAACCTGGTGGCTAATTTTCTTTTATAAAAAATTAAAGTGGGGTCATATTTTTGTTAGGAATTCAAAAAACACTTTACTCTAATTACTATTATATTTGAGACATGGTGTCCCGGGTTTGGTAGGTAGGCTGGAGGTGGCAAAGTGGGCGGCCCGCCCCGCCCCGCCATCAGTCCGCAAAAAAAATGAGTCAGTCCGCCCCGCCCCGCTTTTGCAAGTCGGCCGAAAAATTGAGCCCGCCCCGCCCTGTTTGGCGGGTTAGGCCGGTTGGCCCGCCAGCCCAAGCCTATTTTACACTGACCCGTCTCGGCCCGTCTATGCCCGCGATCAACCCGCCAAAAAATGAGCCTGCCCCGACCCGCCCTGCTTTTGAGATGGGTTGAAAAACTCAGCCCGCCCCATCCCGTTTAATCGATGGGGCGGGTTGGCCCGCCGAGCCGAGCCCGTTTTGCCGGCTCTAGGTAGGCATGCCTTATCGGCATTTGGTACGAGCATTTTTTTTTAGATTTTCAAAAAGTGATATTAGAAATTCTACTCACTCATAATCAGTATAAGAATTATGAAAATTTTCTAGAAAATCTGATTTTTTTAATATTTTGATTTGTGAATACTTTTTAAGGTAAAATGCCATCCAATGATTCTGGAAAGGTGAGAAAATATTTTGATCTATGTGCTATTAGAGCCAAGTTTTCAAGTGATATTTTCTTCTTAGATCAAACATAGAATAAAGAAACTTGAATTAATATTTTGATAATATTTTAGCATGTCAAATAATTTTTTTTAAAGGACTAAAATGGGAACTGTATTTTTTGTCAAGGATCCAAAAGAGTATTTACTCATAATTACTAGAATAAAATTCTTTTTGGATCCTTAACAAAAAAAAGTACGGTTCCTCATTTTAGTTTTAGTTTCTTATAAAAAAAAATTAATTTGTTGGTTCCTATGAAATTCAAAGTTGATCCATTTTAATCCTTTTAAAGAATTAATGTGGGTCTTTGTTGAATCTGTGAGAGAGCACAATTTTAACTAAATAATCAACTTTAAATTTTTTATGAACCTGTGGCTAATTTTCTTTTATAAAAAATTAAAGTGGGGTCATATTTTTGGTAGGAATTCAAAAAACACATTACTCTAATTACTATTATATTTGAGACATGTTGTCCCGGGTTAGGTAGGTAGGCATGCCTTATCGGCATTTGGTACGAGCATTTTTTTTAGATTTTCAAAAAGTGATATTAGAAATTCTACTCACTCATAATCAGTATAAGAATTATGAAAATTTTCTAGACAATCTGATTTTTTTAATATTTTGATTTCTGAATACTTTTTAGGGTTTTATAATTCTCATTCAACATGAGAATTTAAATTTTTCTACACACCCTTCAGTTTCTGTGTCAACGTGGGTCCTACACATACTTTTTCATCTCTAACATGAGGTATAAAACCTTACTTTTTAAGGTAAAATGCCATCCAATGATTCTGGAAAGGTGAGAAAATGTTTTGATCTACGTGCTATTAGAGCCAAGTTTTCAAGTGATATTTTCTTCTTAGAACAAACATAGAATAAAGAAACTTGAATTAATATTTTGATAATATTTTAGCATGTCAAATAATTTTTTTATCACATTTATGTAGGTAATTTCCAGACATAAAAAAAATAAAAAATTCTCTAACAAACTCCCTTGTACATATTTGACCTTTTTCATTAGACTAACGGATATTTGTTGCTTTCGAGCCTTTTTCATCTCTAACGGATATTTGACCTTTTTCATCTCTAACAAATTTCCATATTTGACCTTTTTCATTAGACTAACGGATATTTGACCTTTTTCATTAGTCTGTTTTCATGATCATTTCTTGGATGATGGATTTTTTAATAAAAAAGAAAAAGAATTTTTTTACGTGTTGTTTTTTAAATGAATTTTTTTAAAAAATTCTGTTATTTTATACTTGAATCAGTACTTAAAAAAAACTTTTGAATATAAAATAGTAATTTGGTTTTTTTCAAAATTCAGAAATTTTGGCTTTCAAAATAAAATAATTTAATTTATTTTTATGTTTTTCAAAAAATGCATCTAAACACACACAAAAATAAAGGCACTTCTGAAGAGAAAGTTGGTTGCAAGAACGTGACAATTGAAAATGACTCAGTTTATCAACAAAAAAAAAATTGACTCAACAAATGGAGAAAATACCGAGTAGATCGAATTAGGTACTCACTTTTATTAAATAGATAATTTTTTAGGACATGGAAATGGGAGTATAAGTATTGTTTGCATCATTTCTTTCCTAAGATAGAAGTTATTTATAAGTAAAAATTAGGTCAAATAGATTTTAAGAAAAACTCTTATAATGAAAAATTCTTTTTTATAATGAAGTCAAAAGTTAAAAGCTAAAAATTCATAGGAGAAGCTTTTTTTAAGCTATTATCAGCTTTTCTTAAATTGTGTGGTTTTTTTTAAACAAAAAACTATAGATATAAACAAAAAGAGAGAGAAATTTCTTGAAATATGTGATTTTAAGTATTTTTAAGCTAAAAATTTTATGTAATCACCAAATAACTTTTAGTTTTTTTCTTAAGCTTTTTTGTAGCTTTAACTTATAAATAGCTTCTAGTTTTTTTTTAAAAAAAAAAAGCATTCAAACAGGCTAGACTAGACGTTTGATTAAATAGGTTAGGCCTGTATAAAAAAATTTGGTCTAACTTGGTCTATTAGCCTGTGTGTAGACCCCAATTACAAGTCTGACTTTGCCTATATTTAAAAAATAAAATTATTGACCTAGGCCTGTTAGCTTGTTTAAGTCTATTAAATATTTAATAATTAAAAAATAATATGTTTATTGTATTATTCAAAATTATTATTATTTTATTTAAAATAAATAATATGATATGATATAAATCTGTCTATATGCTTATAGGCCCAACATGTACCAAAAAACCTATAGTTTACTTTTAAATAGGGATTTTTAAAAGTCTAGGAATATTTTATTTAACTATTTATAATAGGTCAAGTCTAGTCTAATATAAGTTAGGTCGTAGGCTCCTCTAAACCAACCTAACCCATTTATATCCCTACTTTAAAATATAAATAATATATATATAGATAAAAAAATTCATATTTAATAAAAAGGAATATATCAAGTTCGATACTTCCAATTGGAGTTTTTCTCCAACAACTTTTTTTTGTTATGTAATGCTCATGGCAAACACTAGCTAGTCCCATATATGTTTTCTCATTCTGGTATACATTTTATCTAAATAAATGATATATATATGCCTATCCATGGAAATGTTTGAATGGTTAGAGATTTATCTAGTTGTCATACTACTCTTTATTTTATGTTTTTGTAGTCAGATATTTTACAACATGTTGACTACGGTTAATCTAGTGTTACCGGTGGCTTTCGAGTTTTCTTAATTTTAAAAGGAAAAAAGTTTTCTTATATTCTAAAACACACCTTTATTTTTTTTTTGAATCTCTTTCTCTGCAAATGACATAACTTTACATCCTTTAAAATGACACACACTTTACCCAATTCTAAAACCAGTTATCAACTTGCAGAGCATATCTTCCATCCTATAATAAGATCAGTAGGTACTCTTTAGAAAAAATGATAAACAAAACGACATCAACCATGCATATATAAAGTGATGAATAGATTAAATAAAATTTAATGAATTTCTTTTCTTTAATTTTAGCAAGTGATATACTGAATCTTCAGTACTCAAGGAGTATTGAAAGTATTTTTGAACTAGCAGGTTGATATAAGATTGAAAGTGGTAGATACAATTAAGCCTCATATCATTTTTTCTTGCGAATTCCGTTTAATTAATTTTTTTTTTCTCTGATTCTAATTTTGAAGAGAAATAATATTTTTTATTTTTTGTACCCGTGAACAAATAAGTTAAAAAAAGTTTTTTTTTTCTCCATTCTTTTTTTTTGGTGAAATATTTTCTTCATGGGCTACTAGCTCATTTTCTGGGAAAAAATAAATAAATCAATTTGTCAAACACAATTTTAAACATTTTTATTCCCCATATTAAAAATAAATAAAATAAAATAAAATATTGAACACCCTTAATGATTGTTTACTTAGAAAATTTGGAGTAAGACTTATTTTCTCTCATATTTAAACCAATTATTGCTTTTTTATTTGGAACAGTGACCAAAATATCACTACAAAAAAATTATCCAAATGTCCCGTGAACAGTACTTTTTACTGCCACGTAACTATAATACATTACGACTGGTAACAAATTATGTTTGCCAATGATTTTATGACATGTGAGCAGGAAAAAGATGACGTGTCATAATTTGCTACCAGTGAAAGCGAATTTGGTCTGCAATATGACCACGTGTCACGAAATTCGCTACTAGTGGTAGCGAATCATGACATATAACAATCCAGTAAAAAATATTATTCGCGTTGCATTTGCATAAAAAATTTGACAAAACGTGACATTTTGGTCACGGATCCTTTTTATTTTCGCCATTTACACTCGTATTGCTAGCAAGATATTTTCTTACGAAGGGTATGGAAGAAATTCAATTACAAATTTTTTTTTTCACTTGCATGTTGGAGTGTTTTTGACAAATATCCTACCCCATGGTCCATGGATCACCTCTTTAGGACATTTAGGTGACTTCTGTCTTGGTGCAAAACATGACATGCTTTTTATTTGCTTGTTTTCTTACACGTTTTCCCGGATGTTTGGTAAGCGTTGAAAATATTATTGCTGTTAGGTGAGACAGTAAAACTAAGTTGAGTACGAGATATTAAATGAGTGGCTTGTGTGTATCCACCGTACGAGGAATAGTTGTTGAAGCGGAAAGAGCTCGTGAAGTTATGGCCACCATTGTTAGTGAAGAATTATTATACCCATGAATCAACTGCATCTAAAACGAAAGCTGTTCGCTCTATAAATAGAACGATGTTAAAACGATCTAAATAAGCTTAAGCCTAAACCAGCAATCCAAAATCATGAGATGTTTTCTTGTCTCCTTTCTTCAATTTTTTTCTTTTTTTAATTTTGTACCTTTAAGTCTCTTGATTGATCAGGTCATGTGATATACAATGGTGATCCGTGCTAGTGTATCCAGCCATTTGAATTCGAAGATTCTGGTTCTTGAGCGTGGTGTTTTGAGTGTAATTCATTGTAGTTTTAGGATGATTATTAATCAGTTCATGTTCATTTCTTTGCATAAATAAAACGAGGGAAATACTATTCTCATTTTACATGAGATAGTCATCTCATTTTCTCTCACTTCAAAAATCGTGCCCCTTCTTTTTTCTTTTTTCTTTTTTGCTTTTAAATAGCGGGCCCTACTTGAATTCTCTATATAACATAACAGAACTATTCTCATGTTACGTGAGAGATATTACCCATAAAACAATTATTATATGCATTCACATTTTTATTTTATTATGTTATCTTAGATTAATTAGTAGGGAATATCATGATCAAACAAGAGTAGACATAAAAGCAATTTCATGATCTTCATTTTTCTTGTTGATAAGATAGTACGAGATTGTTAAACTAGAGTTTGTAATGGGATTGTTTGATACACTAGTACGGATCACATTTGTGAATCACATCACAAAACATTTATGTGTTATTCGTAGAAACTGCAGAGAGAATCAAATGCAGGTGGAAACAGTTTTTGCAAGAAAAAGAAGGCTACAGAACCAACAACAAACAGGGTTGACTACATATATGGAAATACTGCAACAGGTAACTTTTGAATACCATTTTTGGTTGTGTTTCAATGTACGAAAGGAAAGTAAAAACCTGGCTGGGTAAAAAAACCTGCAGTGACAGTCCCATAACTGGTTAATTCCGATCACAGAGTCATGATTTGCATAACTAACAATGGGTCTGTAGTTTTCAATTTTTTCAACATTAATGGGTCTGTATTCTTTTACAAAAGTACAATTGCTCTTAGTTTTGGGAAGAGTACTAGAAGCTAAGGGTTAGGTTTCTTGATACTTATTTATATGGGTTTGTTTTTTGTCATTTTAAATGATACAAGTTATGTCATTTTAAGAGATGGATAGACATTGAAAAATTGAAATCATGGGAGAGAGAAAATGAGTGATTTTTTTTTAATTTGAAATTTAAATAAATTTTTTTCTATGTCTGTCTCTCTCTTAACATGACAGAGTGTTACGTCATTTAAGATGACAAACACTTTTCCCTATTTATATATATAGTAAATACCGTAAATTTTATGATGCCAGTTTTAATTCCTAATAAATAAAAAGATTATTCGTGGTTCTTAAGAAATTCAAAATTGACTCATTTTAGTCTAACTGGTATGGGTCCTTTTGAGGGACCCATTTAGTTAAAACCGTCGTCCGTCAAGAATTTAAAAAAGGCAAACATTAGTCCCTTAAAAAGATTAAGATTGATTTATTTTGAATTTTTTAATGACCACAAATAGCTTTTTTATTTGTTAAGGATTAAAGCGGATATCGTGAAATTTTACTAAGGACCAAAAATAATATTTACTCTTATATATATTATCACCTTAATCCTCGGCCTCTCGTGATGCTGTTATTGAGGTAAGTCCCGCTCCGAAAGAAAACACACTTCTCTTTCCCCTTAAGAATAGTCCGGAAGATTTTCAAGAACAAAAGAGATATGTTGGTGCTATAAAGCAGCGAAGATCAGTTTGTGAATGGTGTTTATACATCTCACAGATGTGCTCTACAAGAGATATACCTTATGTGGTCCGGAGACGATGATAATTTGATAAGCATATAAATATTAGGTCCTAAATCCAGTGGCAGAGCCACATAATACTTGGGAGTGACCTCGGTCCGAGCTAAGTTTAAACAAGTTGTATTTATATATTATATAATAATATAATTAATTATAATTTAGTCTGGGAAAAAATTATGATTTGGCCCGAGCTAAAATTTGTAGTTTGTCCCTATCTAAAATTTAGAATATATTTGATGAGAAATTTGGATAAATTGTATTAAGTCATGTATTCAATTCTTACATAAAATTATAATTTTTCTTAGTACTATATGCTCAATGTTCTGTACTTAACATAATTTAAATATATTATGATATCAACTAATTAAAAGAAATACGCATAACTTTGTTGGACCGCGCTCAAATTGAAACTCTCCTCTGAATCGCTTATGCACCGATCCAATTTTTCCTACAAACATATGCCAACAATTCTCTCGTTATGCACTACAAAAAAAAAACGTTATGACATATGTATTGGATTGAGAAGAGACAACAACATCGTCCTCCTCATGTAGTCATGTTTGCATGTACCCAAGTTCCATTTCCTCCGGACTAGTGGAGTGATATTAGAGAGATAATTTATAAAATAACTAACTTCACATTCACTTGAAATTTAAAGTTTTTTTTATTGAATTTATTCTTTACATAATATTAAAGCATCCACCGATCAGAAGGTCAAATCTCACTGCCCTATATTCTTTTATAAAAATAAAAAAGTAAGCTAAAATCAATGCAAGGTAAATAAAAAAAAAATTGAGCATGTACGTCTTTAATTTTGTACTAAGAAATTTTACAATTAAATATTTATTAAAAACGGTGGGAATTTAAAGGAATGGTAGCCTTGAGGTGGATAAGTGAATCTCACATGTTTAGACTGTTGACATATTTCACAAAAAGGAGAGGTGATGTTTTTATCGAATAATTTAGGATACATTCGTCTCATGCATTGAAAATCCAGATGCCCCAATCTATAAGACTATAACGCCATAATAGAGCATCCTCATTTAGCTTGGCAGCAACAAGGTGAGTAACTTTCTCCTTCGTTTCAAGTTTGATAACTTCGACTTGGGGTATGCGATAGAGTCCATACCACGTCAATCGTCTTTTTTCTGTCGTGAAATCCTGAAAAAGATGACCTAGCATATTTATTTTTGGTAAACCACAACCTTGCATATTAAATTGAGCAGTGCAATGCAAATATGTTGTAAGTTAATATTTTTATGGGTTTAATGTATGGGGAAAGATCCATTTAGTGTAGTTTGAGTTTGTAAATAAAAAATGTGTTAGAAAAAATAACATGTCATGTCAGCATATGTGTGGAAAGGAGATAATTGTATGAGAAATATATACTTATATATACATAAAATTGTGTGGGGCCATATTTTCTTTTTCCTCTTATCTTCACATGGGCCCTAAATATTTTTACATAATAATATTTCTGCAGTTAATGCAGATAACTTATCTGCATTTACTTCCAAAATGATGTCATTTTATGATTGAAAAATTAAATAATTATAACTATAATCCTGAAATAAATTAAAATTACAAAAATAGAAAAATATAAAATAATCATATAACTTATCTGCAGTAATTGCAGAAAAAGCGAACCCATATTTTACATATTTTACGTGTATAAGAGATAAATTTATCTCATACACACGTAAAACATTAAAAAAAAATATAAAATAAGGTTTGATGTTTATCATAAAAATTATCTTATATTATAAGAGACCCATATATTTTTTCTCTTTCTCTTCTCATTGGCCCCACACATTTTTACATGTGTAGAAAATAAATTTATTACAATGTGATAAACACATTTAAACTCATCATTTTTCTAATATATCCGAAGAACATTGTGATCTTTCCATAACCGCTTAAGTTTTCCAATTGAATTAACGTTTTACAAAAGAACGCATGATGGTATAGAGATTCAGCGTATCCAACCATAATACAACACTAAAGTTCTGTAAATTTATTTTAATTATTTTTGTTTCAGCCTCATGGTTCTGGCACCCAGGACTACTATTTCTGAAGCACATATAGCGAAGTTGGAGCAAGGTACATCACAGCAATAGATTACATATTAAAAGTTGCCATTTTTGTCCATGTATGATTTTGGACTTTTAATTTTATATGATCATAGCAGAGGCCAAATGCTTCGGAAGATCGTGAAGAATATCAATCAGAGACATTATGAATATAAGTCCTCGTGAAAGAAAGCAAAGCTGAAGGGAGGAATTAAACTTATAATGTAAACATACTTGGAACATACTTATATGTTAATTTGGGTGGGTTAGGTTTGATGTCTTAATGTAAATACAATTTTCGAATTCACTTTTCTATATATACCAAATTACTAGTACTAATGCACAAACTTGACTAATATTTTTCCATCCGAAGAATTCACTACGCATATGCAAGACTTTCGGGGAAAAAGGAGGAGAAACTCTCTTATTGTACGCATGAAATAAATAAATAAAATAAAATAAATCATATTTTCAGGGGAACCGCGTCTTTTGTTTTCGGGGTAACTACGCAATGAACTGTTAGAAGATATATGCCACCTCCATTAGTTTTATCATTTCATCCTCCATCGTTATTTCTTACACAGAAAACTTTATATGTGGTTATTAATTTTTCTCCTGTTTCCCATATATAAAGAAATATTATTATTCTCTCTTTGCATTTAAGGAGAGATTATATTTTATCCTACTTAGTGAAAAGATTTTTTTACTCCTGTCCGTGATTAATTTTTTCCTTATTAAATAGTTGGGGTTAGATATTATCTGTCAGTTTCTATTTTTATGGGTAAAGTGTGTATCATTTTTAAGGATGTAAAGTTGTGTCATTTTAAGAGAGAGAAAGAGATAGATAAAGGAGAGAGAGTTGACAAAAAAATAAAAAATAAAGGTGTGGGTCCGCCTCTTTATGAAAAGAATATAAGTTGTGTCATTTAAAAGGATAAACAATTTTTCCATTTTTTATTATCAACCATTAATTCCACTTTATTTAAAAAAAAAATCAACTCTATTTTATTTATATTTATTTTTTTGGTACAAAAATCAACTCCATTTTAACTGTATGATATTATTTCCATAACTCTAATAACCAAAATACTAAACGGTAAAAAAAATAAAAAATTTCATTTACGCCCTCTGGGTAATAAGATGGGTGAAAACAATATTTGATGCTAAATCCATGCAATCAACCGTAGAGAGCTTTATCAGCTTAGCTAGCACCTTCTATAAATTTAAGCACTTTAGTTTCGCTTAAAAAAAATTAGAAAATTTCAAAGTTTATTTTAAGAGAGATTTGTTTATGCCCAAAAATGTATGCTAGTTACAAATATCTAATTCCATATGAAATATTAAAAATAGAAGAAAATAAAAAAAAATATGCATTGGTAAATTTAAAAGTAAAATAAGAAAGGAAGCCCAATTCCTTCTGCCAGGCCCATTTCTCATAGGCCAACTTTCAATGTTTAATAATAGTACTTCAAAAAAACTTTTGATTGGGTAGCCAAAACAGCAAAATTACGTAAATTATGTCTTTCTTTCTTTTTTAGAGTTAACCCAATTTTAATTATTTCCTTGAGATGAGTTGTTCTTTTTGATATCTTCACAAGTTTTGACTCTTTGAACTAGCTATGGGACTTATTAGGAGTGCAAGGCGGGTCAGGGATAAAGATATTTAAATTCCCCCCACCAAATATGACATATGAGATCGAACCGTTACTCTTTCTTTTACACTTACTCAACTCCCTTACCACCAAGTTAACTACCACCATTAAGTTTTGTCTTTCTTTTCAACTCAAAACAGTGAGTCTTAGTTATGCAAGTTAGCAAAAAGCCAAAAACCAACATAAAAGGAAGCAAAAGAAGTACGGTGTATTTGAAGACTCCCTTGGGCTTAGGTGGCTAATTAAGCTTTAAGTTTTGTATGATAAGAGACTATATCTCGTGGCTTTGTTTCAATCTCACTAAGCAAGGGTCATTGTTTATCGGAGCTAGAACGTGATACATAGCTAGGGAGAGCGTTACATGCTTTTTGTTTATGGGAATACGAAATACGATTGGCACATTATAACGTTTCCACTTTCCAGGCTTGCAACATACGACCTCTCTCACGTATACTTTCAAGAACAGGGTTAAGTTATAAAAATCACGTAGCAACCGCATGGTAAAGTTTATTATTATGTTTTAAAGTCAACTGTTATAATTAGAGAATATTATTGTTTAACTATAAATAATCACAAACGAAGAAGAATTAACGAATAAATAATCGTGAAATAAAATTAAAATTTCAAACAATTTTGTTTTTTATTAAGATAAAAAAATTAGTAATAGTAGAATGCAAAAACTAGGTAGTATTTAAATACATTTTATTACAATTTAATTGAAAAATACACAAACGATATTTTAGAGAGAGAAAATATAATACTTCAATAACCAAAATATTTTGTTTTTCTTATTAAGATTTTATTTAAGTGTGCAGACACATGGCAATACATAAAAAAAATGACATCTAAGCTCTTTTGTTATTAATAGTTCTTAAAGTGTTTTATTAACTCTCTATGTTTGTTCGAAGTAATATATAGATGGGGAAATAAGACAACAAAAATATCTATTTTTAAAAAATTTGGGAAAATAAAAAATGAGTACCCAAGGCAAACATGTTTGCAAACAACGATGTGCCAATTAATTTTTCTTTTCTTTTAAAATATAAATTCGCATGCAGAAGATAGAAATTTTCAAGTCACCTGGACATTTAAGCTTCTGGAGGAAAGTTCAACTTCTCAATTTTGCTATTCAGAGGGGTATTTTGGTCGAGTCATGATTCACTTTTTCAATCCTACAACATAAGAAAAGTTAAACTCTTTATTAATCTCAGTGAGATTGGGGACATAAGAATCAGCCAACCAAACAAGGTTTTCAATGATACCCACTTCCATTTGCATAGGCAAATTTGTCCAACCAAACACCACCCTAAGATAGTTCTTAGAGTGTTTTATTAATCTCATTTAACACAAGATTACAAGAAAAAAAATAAAAAAATATGGGATACGAAAATTGAAGTGAGAGATGAGAGAAGATATAATGTAAGAGAAGAGTAATATTTCCCTATATTAAATTTTGAAAAATTTAATACTTTATGCTTAATAAATCCAAAAAGCATTCTATACAACTATATGGCATGTGCGTATAGTTAAGTTCTTTTGTTTTTGGTCAATTTAAATTAGATCTGGTATCCAAAAAAAATTAGATCTACCGTAGCCCGTAGGAGTTAGGACTATTAGTCTATTACCATAACAAATACGTCACCGTATTTATCACGTTTCCACGCGATTTTCATTTCAAAAGAAGCAACAAACGAAGCGAACGAGGTTGTCTTTCGATTCCTTCGTGTGATTCTTCTGAGATTCCTAGGTGAAGCGCCACCGATACCCACCGAGCTCCGGCGAATCCCCGGTCCCGATTCGCTATACCGGAAATGAATACCGAATAGTAGGTTCCTCTATACCTATCCCCCTTCGTTCTCCCTTTCCCTTGAATCGTGTTTGATTTTCAGGGAATTCGTTCCTTTTTCGATTTTTTATATGTTTTCTGTCAAAAAGGGTGAGTGAGGTTGCAGGTAAATTGGTGCATATGGGTTAGGTTCTGTTAGCATCAAATCTTGTTGGTGTCTAACCCTAGATTGATTTGTTTTCTGAAATTTTGGCCCTGTGATTTTATTTTTTATTTTTTTGGGATTGTAAACTATTGTTTTTCAATCACGGATTCAATAGCGATTGCTGTTTTTTTTTTATGTTAGTTTTTATTATTGATTTCTAAGCTGCAGAGTTACCCTGATCTAGTTCCTTGTTGATTCTAAAGAGGCATTTGAGTTTGTGTGTCCCATTTTCCCTTTAATCATAATGTCTAACTCGATTGAAAAAATAAACTGCACATATTGTATAATAATCTGATTCGTAGCTTGAATGATTTGAATGGAAGTTAATTAGGGGAATCATCAAACTATGCTAAACCTGGGAAATCAGGGGAAACTTGAAAGTATGGTATTTGGATTTTGGGCTTATGTGGCCTCGGGCTCTTCCATGTAGGTCAATCAATAAGAAGAAAGGTAGTGATTGCTTATGTTACATTGTTTCTAAATGTTAAAGAATCAAGATTTAACAATTGATTTTCAATTTCACTGTTACCTTAATGTGTGTGTATAATAAATGGTTGTGGTTGGTCTTTAAAGTGCATTTTTTCGGCTGGTTCGCTATCTATTTTGAGTGATAAAGCTAATGTGCTGCGGTTATCCTTTGCAGTGATTATCTGTTCAAGCTCCTTCTTATTGGAGACTCTGGTGTTGGCAAATCATGTCTTCTTCTGAGATTTGCTGTAAGCTTTCTGCTGCTTTTTATGCTAGTTATTATTGTGACTACTATTGTATTTCATTTCCTATAATGGAGCGTTGTGACTTGTAGTTTTTTATTGCAGTTCACTGTGTTTTCCCACTCTTTTAGACAGTTACCTCATTTATCCAAAAGAACAATAAAACCCTTTAAGTGCAATAATGCACTGGTTAAACAAGGTAATTGGTAACAGCAACATCTTAATAAACAATAGGTACATGTTTGGTTCTTTATTTGAGGTTTTATTTGTGCTGGAGTTCCAAAAAACCAAAAAATCTAATAATGAATTGGTGAACTAGCCTTTTCTCTTCGGATCATTTCCCTCTCTTACATGTGTAATAATGTATGCTTTTCCCCACACATAGAATGGTTACAGACTTTCAGATTTATCATTTTTTTTCTAATACGTGCTACAATATTCAGGAAAATACAAACATAATACACTTTTTCTAGATATTTAATTTGATTTTAGGTTAACTTGATTCTTAAGATTATGTGTAAACTAAAATGCTTTTCTTTGTTGTGATTTTTTCTTTCTTCTAAGTGCCATTTAGTTAAAACAGCATGCTAAAGACTGTAGATACCTTGGCTGGTGAACTGGTCTTCCATATAATTATTGCATGTGTCAAAACGAAGGGAACATAACTTCCGAGTCCCTCTCACTGCTTGTTTAGTCTGTAAAAGTTTAATACTTAAGACCTTTATTTTTTTGTTTTTCCCCAGAGTAATTATTAAATATTCCCAAAATCATATTATATATAGTTGAAATTGTGCATGATCAAAATATCCCTCCTAAACTACATATGCTGCTTCATTGCACAAGGCACACACATCTATCTAACTTTTCTTCAGTATCACCCAACTGATATTTCCAAATTGTCATTATCACTTTGTAAGAAAACATCTGATCAAAGATCAAACATGTGAACTAACGGAAACAAAATGTTATTAGTCAAGAGCTCAGTTAATTGGCTATTTACATGCTAATTATTAAACAGTTAACAGCTAATTTACAGACCACTTAACACATAAATTTTCTTGCAATCATGTAGCAATGCCCTTGCTACTTTGTCTTATAGACAACAAAATGTGAGTCCTTTGGAATTTGGAGGTTCCAGAAGAAACATTCTGTTAAAAAAATTCCAGAAGAAACGTAATCTGTGATTGTCATTGCTTTCAGAGCATTATTACTTGACCGTTTGGTACCCAATATCTGTCAGCTGGACCATGGTCATGCTCTCATCTAATTTCTTGTTAGGCTTCTTTATGTCCAATACAGGACCATCAATGTTCTTGGAATTTTATGAAATTTGAAAAAAAAAAATTCTGATTATGCTGAAAGTGACATTGACGAGATTTTGTCTCCTGTTGTGAGCTGTGGTGTTGATTTTAACGAGTAAATTGGACATTTTGAGAATGTATGATTAAGAAATGAGGGTAGCAAAATGGAATTATTTGCCTGTTTTATTTCATTAAAAAATTATAGTATGCAATTTAAACCTGGAAGCTATTTGTATCCAAAGAAGCCTATGGCTAGTGTCCTTAAATATTTGTATTTATGATGTAGTCTACTTTTTAGATCTTACAATGGTTACATCACTATGTAAGGGCCTAACCTAAATACCTTCACTCTGCATGTTGGATGATCTTGATTCTTGAAGATGATACACTGCAGCTTAATGCATTAATTTGGTTGGATTAACTTTATGATAATTTCTATATTATTATACAGGATGATTCTTACATCGAAAGCTACATAAGCACCATTGGAGTTGATTTTGTGAGTATAACTTTGCAAATTTTTAGCTTGAACTGATTAAAGCAATGTCTAAACTCATCGTTTCATGTTATTTTGTGTAGAAAATTCGTACAGTTGAGCAGGATGGCAAGACCATTAAACTCCAGATTGTATGTATATCATCACGTCTTCAGTGAGCTTGATCTTCTTATTTTTAATCTTTTTGTCGGACATATATTTTGCTTTCAATTGTTTTTTTATCATTTCCACTTTTATTTTTAAGAACATCCTGTTTGAGGCTGTCATGTTTCTAGACCACGTGGTCACCAAAATTCTTGGTTGTATTGAGAATTGTTTCTTACCTTGATTTGTGATTTGATTTCATATGTAGTGGGACACAGCCGGACAAGAACGATTTAGGACAATCACTAGTAGCTACTATCGTGGGGCACATGGTATCATTGTAGGTGACAATTTTCTTGGCATAAGCTTTTAAATATAGATTTCTCGCATTTTCCTTTGTGGGTATCTCTTTGCATGTTTTACTGACTGATTCCTCTGGTAGATTGTTTATGATGTGACAGATGAAGAGAGCTTCAATAATGTGAAGCAGTGGCTCAGTGAAATCGACCGCTATGCCAGTGACAATGTTAACAAACTTTTGGTTGGCAACAAGTGTGATCTGACAGCAAATAGAGCTGTGTCATATGATACAGCTAAAGTATAGCTTTGTTATACATCCCTTGAATTTTTGGTTTTTACTCTAAGGAAACAGTTTCAAGCATGTATTCATGCTTTGTTCTGTTGAGGAGTTATTGCTCTTATTTTCCTATTTCAGCTACCCTTACTCTAACTTTTTTGTTTTGTTGCTCTTTAACAGGCATTCGCTGATGAAATAGGCATACCTTTTATGGAAACAAGTGCAAAAGATGCTACAAATGTTGAGCAGGCTTTTATGGCAATGGCTGCTTCCATCAAGACTAGGTACCTAATTCTGTTTATAGCTTAACAGTAGCTATTCAATAAAATTGCAAAAGTTAAATGCAGCTTGGCCCTAGAAGGAAGCTAATGGCACCAATGGTAGTGCAAGAACAGTTACCAACGACTCACCGTGTTATGGACGTTAATATTGATAATGCAATGAACAATAACAACAGACTATATTGATAATGAAAGATTCGGGAACAAGCCCTTACAATACCAACAAGAAATAATAACCAAATTGTCAGAGGAGACTACCTCTCAACTAGGTAACCAAAATTACAATTAAGCAAGAACTATTACAGACTCCATGAATGCCCACTCATGTTCATCCGCTTACACACTAGTGCATATTTTCCCATTCCACACTGAACCAACAGTTCAGGTGCTACTCCCACTCACAAATTCCACTCCCCCCTCACTCCTCTCTAACCGTCTCTCTTATTCCCCTCCCCACGGCTCCCTCTCCCACATGGCCTTCTCCATTCACAGCTTGCCACGTGTCTTCTGTACTAACCGAATGCTGTTGCTTGTGAGTAGCGTTCTGCGCCTCATGGTTACTCTTCCCACTTTGTTTGTGCACTCCCTCGTTGCTTTTCACCTTATTTGGGCTACTGTTGTCAACTTGGGCTGCATCCACTTCATTTGGGCTTTTATCACTCTTGTCACCAACTTGGGCTGCTGTCATACGTTTTCCCACTTGACTTTTCGTTCCCCTGCGTTTATAAAACTTGTTAAAAGGCATTAAGGGCCCATCAGAAGCCCAGGCAAAAATTAGTTGCCAACTTACAAAAACAATAATTATACTATAGCTCGTATCAATATTCTTTAGCTCATGTCTATTTGATGTTGTCAATTTCCATAGCTTGGTAAAGTCTATTGTGAATGAATTATAAATTTTGATCTGTACTATCTTTTTTGAAGTACACAAGCACGGATATAGGTTATTAGATTGTGTTTTTTTTTTTTTGAAACTGATCCTAATTACCTCTTTGAGGCGAATCAGAACCCCCCGGTATCCCCACGGGTTCGACTCTTTGAGCCGCCTATGGGACTAATCCAAAGTTCAGGTGTGAGTCCAAGGATTACGTACTTATGCCCCTCCCCAGATGGTGTTGGTGGGATTCGAACCGAGGTCCTCTCCCACCACTCAGTCCCCATGCTACCAACTGAGCCACCACACCATAGCAAATATAGATGTGATGCTGCCGATTCCTCATTCTAAACACATGTCAGAATTTGCTGAAAGTGAATAGGTTCTAATCAAGGCAAAGGCATTGTAGTTCTCCGGTCTCTATTAGACATTTACTACCCAAGCAAACCCCCAAGTGAGGGGCCAGTCCTAATCCTAAATTTGCCAATTTGGCAACCAGCCGGAGAGGCAGGAGAGAATATAATTATCCACATTCAGCTGTGCCTGTGATGGCAACGTTGATCAAACCTGTAATTAAATGGTGAAGTCATTCCTTCACGTGGAAATTTGATGATTTTTTTTTATCTTAAGAATTGCATGTAAGCTTGCTTGCCGTGGTGTGTCAGGTCGCGGGTTCGAATCAGCCTCTCTGCAAAAAGCAGGGGAAAGGCTGCCTAGAGTATTCCCTTCCCCAGACACTCACGAAGTGGGTATTTGAACTGGGTCGGCCCTTTTTAAGAATTGCATGTGAAAAAGAAGATATAATTAGATGAATAAAACACAACAAATTATAATTTGTATATATAGTTTTTCTGCTTTATACTTCCTCTATTTGTTCCCTAAGGATGGTTTTAATTTTGTTTAGCTATAACTAGTTATGTATAGATCATTGACTTTTTCTTTTCTCTTCCATCACCAGTTCCTTCTAATGTGTGACTTTCTCTTGAATTTAGAATGGCAAGCCAACCTACAAATAATGCAAGGCCTCCAACAGTGCAGATCAGAGGACAGCCAGTTGCACAGAAGGGTGGGTGCTGCTCTTCCTAACCAGAAGTTATTCAGATCCATTTCATTTGGTCTGCTGCTCACTCATTGCATGTAAGATTTTTTGTGTCACTAAATAGTGGACCAATGTCAGAATTTGTCTGGTGGTTTGCAACTGACTGACCTAGATGATCCCATTCTTTAAATATACCTAAATGATATGACTTGTTCAAATTATAATACTCATTGATGCTAAATCTATTTTCCTGCTCATATCTGTTTCCATTCATAGTCGGAGACTACTATTATTATTATTTTTTTAATTTGATTTCTACGAAAATGCGCTGTCTTGGAACTGCATATTCAAGCCCCTGGTATAGAATTAACTCTACATTTATCTTGTTCCTTGTATTAAATGTTGATCAAGTTCATGTGTTCACGAGCCAACTCTAAATCCGTGTTTACCGACTATAAAGCACCGACACTTCAAAAACTCCGATATGTCGTGTCTAATAATTTCCGACATTCCAACACACGTAGAAACTAAAAAAAAAAAAAAAAAAAAAGTTGTGTTGCATTGTGTTTTTTAATTTTAACTATTACATTCGTTGGATTGTTATTAACATTTTATTGAATTTAATATAAATATTTGTGATATCTTATATTTTTTTGTAAAATTAATGAGTATTATAAGTTTAGTTTTATTTTTTTTGTTAAATTATTGAATTTTAAATATAATATACGCAATATAAATTAAAAATATTATTGAATATCAAACGTATCGAAATTTAACATTTTTAGAATTAACATATTAGAGTGTCGTGTCGAGTTGTGTAGTGTGTCGTCGAGTTGTGTAGTGTCGTGTCGTGGTGTCGAGTTGTGTAGTGTGTCGTCGAGTTGTGTAGTGTGTCCTGTCGATATTGATGCTATATAGTTAGTTTACTGAGCCATATAATAACAAAACACAACAAAACGTTGAGCACTCATAAATGACTTAACACATTGAAAATAATTGCAAATACTACGCGCGCAGCATCAGTTTCTGATACATATAAAATGAGATTTATTGGTCTATAGTCAAGAAACCTCTTGAACTATGATGCACGGACACGGGACACGACACGACATGACACGCCGACACGTTAATTCTATGTCATATTGGGACACGTTTTGATATTAAATAAAAATTTTAATATATATAATATAATTTATATTTAATACATATAAGAGTCCATAATAAGTCATATAACCAATCAAATATTTAAATTTCATAACATAAATATAAATATAAAAAAAATTTCATACTTTATTAATTTTTCATGTCAAATTTCATAACAGGAAAAATCAATTTATAAATTTTTTTCTTTTATATTTAGTTAGCAAAATAAAATTAAGATGTTTATAAAAAAAATTAAGATAAAAAAAATAAAAAAATATAAAAAAAACGTGTCCGAGCGTTGACCGTGTGTCCCAAAAAGTTGACTGCGTGTCGGAAAAACGTGTCCGAGCGTGTCCGAGCGTTGACTGCGTGTCCTCGAATGTTGACCGCGTGTCGGACGCGTGTCCGAGCGTGTCGGAACATGTCCGTGTCGGACACGTGTCCGACACGCAAATTTCTAAAATTTTTACGTGTCCGTGCTTTGTTGCTGTTGAATACTTGAGACACTACAGTAGCAGATCTATGAGATTGATTTGTGTTACTAGAAATTGCCTGCCCATTTTTGCCGCCATCTTGGTCATGAAAATTGCATTGACAAGATGGATGCAGAACTTAATGGTGGGATTGCTGCCACCTTGGTCGGAATGTCACTGCTAAGATTACTCAAATTAACATGCTAACACACGTTTACACTGGCGAGAACAACTTTATAGCTAACTTAGAATAATTGTCCATAAGAAGGGTCAGCAGGTGCAAAATGACTGGGATCATTGCTCTAATAACTGTGTTAACGAATCAACATGCTTTGATGGGAGATTAAATGAAGGGAAAAATCACTCTTATGTTGTATGAGAGTAATTTTTTCTCCAATAGATCCATCGAAAATCGTGATATTCTTTTTTCTTTTCTTTTTTAAATGGCGAGTTCCACCACATGTGAGTCTATAACATGAGAGATCTTCTCTTATGTAACATGAGATTAGATGGACCATTAATGTTTGTTGTTTTTAAATCATGTCACTGCAGCTCGTGGAATTCCAGCTCCGACTTTCAACTTAAGTTGATTGAATTTTGATCCTATTTTATTTAAAAACACTAAGATAATGGCATTGTCATGCAAACGAAGACAGACAAACTATTGTGCAAGATTTGTGGTTGGTCGCTGCGTTATTCATTTCTTGCCTTTATTCTCCACTGGTTCAAGTAAGAGTCTATTTAACATCGACACCGACATATGACATGATATTTGGACACGGTAATTTTAAAAAATATTAGATTTTGACATGTTAGGATATTTTTTGATATTAAATAATATTTTAATTTATGTAATTTATATTATATTTAATATTCAATAATTTAACAAAAAAATGAAGCTAAATTTATAATATTCATCAATTTTGTAAAGAAACATAAGATATTTCAAATATTTATATTAAATCCAATAAAATGGTAATCGTAATTGAACGAATCTAATAGTTGGAATTAAAAATTCAACGCAACGTAACTTTTGATTTTTTTTTTTTTTGAATTTTTATAACGCGTGTTGGAGTGTCGGGAAGTGTCGGATACAACATGTCGGTTTTTGAAGTGTGGGTGCTTCATAGGTTCGAATTAAGTTCTGATTTTTACTCTAAAATATAATGATAACAAGCTAAAACAAAACAAACTACCATGTGTAAATTCAAAGAACCAATTTATTTATGGGTTTAAAATTTCTAAAGATATTTTAGATAATTTATCTAATGTTCATCAAAATACATATAAAAAATGTATAGGGTTCATATATTTTCTCTCTCTCTCTTCTCTTTACATGGGTTCATATGGATCACACATACTTTTTTATATGTAATTTGGTAAATATTAGATAAAATTATCTAAAGCAATTTTAGAAGCTTTAAATCCTTTATTTATTTATTTGAGGATAAAAAAATAGTTTTTTCAATTATATTTTTTATTTTCAAAGATTTTGGACATCTTTTAATTTAGGAACTGAATTGATGCTCAAAGATATATTGAGAGATTAAATTAATATTCATTTTTAAAGTTGAGAGATTAAATTAATATTCATTTTTAAAGTTCAGAGATTAAATTGATGTCTATTTTAAACATTAGGATACTAGATTAATATTTAAAATCTTTGAATGACTAACTTGATATTTTGTGTATATTTGAAGGACCAAATTTAATTTTTCATTATTTTGTTTTTTTGGTAATCTAATTTTTCATTATTTAAACACAGCTTTGCATTTCCGCAATTCTCCTATAAAATATGTTGCAGGAAATTTTGACTAGGATAAAGTCATGGAAGGTAATAACTTCCTTCAACGATGAGAAAACAACAGGCGAAGGGAGGGTTTCGGCCTTTCGGAGTGGGAAAGAATTCTTAAAAGAGAGATAGGTTCACTTAGTTACTTAATTTTAACTTATTGGAAATTATGAAGTCGGTAGTTATTACTTTAAGTAGATTATAAACAGATAAAATAAGTTTTTATTCAAAACTATAAGTGAGTGCTATGTCTTTCATCTGAATGATAAAAGCTTAGCATAAGTAGATATAAATGTCTGTGTAAATGTAAATTGTATTTCTTATTTAAAAAAAAAAAACAACAAAATTGGAACTGTGAATTAATTCAGTAATTAAACTCATTTGTAATTAAAGGGTCTAGAGTTATGAGTTTAGAAAGGAAATTATATTTCTCATGTTAAATGAAAATTGAAAGAGTTGTAAAGATAAAAATATATAGAGAGAAAAAATAAAAAAAAAATAGATGTCAATTTTATGTACAATACGGAAATTGAAAGATGTGTAGTAAAGTTTAAATTCTGAGTTGAGAAATATAAAACCCAAAGTTATTTGCCGTAAAAAAAGAAAGAAAGAAAGTTGATTGTTATCAAATAATTTAAAATTAGAATGTATTTATCTTATAACAAAACTGAATTTTTCCAAGTTCCAATCACCCAATCAAACCAAAAATTACGTTAAGGTCAGCTCACGAACACACTTTTCCCTTTCAAGTCAGAAGCAGTAAAATCCCCAACGCTCTTCTTTGCCATTGATGCCACTCCTCTTGTTCCCTTTTCACTCACTAATCGCACCCGAGATCCCACGTGCACTGCCAGGAGTGGGTCGGCTGCAGCGAACCCCAGCCGCCAGAGGGGGCGCAGGCGGAGGGTGGAGGAGAGCTGGGCTCGGAAGGAGGATGTGGTGGTTGTTGCGGCGGAGGAGTTGGTGGAGGGGAGGAGAAAGAAAGTGGTGGGGCTGCTGCAGCTGATGCCATTGTAGAGAGAGAGTGTTCTTGAGTTGGGACTTATGTCAAAGGGTTCTCGCAAGGATGTATTGGGAAACCAAAAAAAAATTCTTATCCTATTCTACCACTTTCTAACGCAAGCCCCACTTGGGATAAGTAATTAGGCTTTTGGGTAGGATAAAAAACTAACTAGATAATTATATCCTATCTTATGCATCAAATGAGTCCTTATGCATCAAATGAGCCCTTAGTATCAGATACAAGGGTTATGCTTACAATAGTCTGACTGAACTATTGAAATTTCTCCAAATCCATAGCGTGAAGGATGTGTTAAGAGTCAAACAATTTTGATTTTGTAGAGTTATTACAAGATGTACGCAAATGTGGTTTTGATAAGGATTGGTTGGATGATGTTGAGAGATGCGCCTTATTTCCTCGTATACCCGGGTATAAAGCTATGATTATTTACGCGGATAGCCCCCTCCTTATCCGGGTAAATAATTCAAACATTTTTTCAGAATTTTAAAATATATCAGGGTATCCCCTTAACTACTCAGGTAGAGAAAAAATTTCAAAAAATACCTGGGTAGGGAGGGGTTACCCGGGTAGATTTGATGGTCAATGATCAAACAGGGGTAAATTGATGTTATGTTTTCTGGAGAGGTTAAATTTTTGAAATAGTTTATAATTAAGGTTAATTTGGTAATTGATTATTAAATAAGGGCTACAGTGGTCAAAATGCCGCACGTTGGTAGATAGTTTTAGGTAAGGGGTAAAATAATTATTAATTAATTAATAGGGGTAAAAGGATCAAAAAGCCCGTTTTAAATGATGTAAAGTTGTGTCATTTTAAGTGAGAGAAAAAGATAGATAAAGGAGGAGAGAGTGAAGAAAAAAATATAAAGATGTGAGTCTCACCTCTTTATGAGAGTGAAATGACATAATTTATGTCATTTAAAATAACAAACACTTTTTCCTTTATATTTATACAAAACAAAATATACAAGGTTTCAAAATCAAATCATTTTCTATTTTATAAATTTTCAAGCAAAAACATTAATTTATGAACGAATTCATGTCTCGGTATTTTATGTCACGCACACTTTAAATGGTCTCGATTCTTTTTGTCACAATCAGATGTAATCGTATTAAAACTATAAGCTGTACCCAAAAAATAAATAAAGTAATAAACTGTACGTTATGCATGAAATAAATTTGAATAAATAACACTTAGTATATATCATCCATAAAAGAGAGTGAAAGGAAAAATATAAACTTAAGGTTGCAAATGATTGTTTTCGTTTTCATTTTCATTTTCAAATCGATGATTAGTTTTCTTTTATAATTATTAAAATATCACATTAATTTTACCCAAAAAAAAAAAAAAAATTAAAATATCACATTAATTTTAGGAAAGGGTTATATATACAAAAAAGTTTTGTACTTACAAATACATATATATTTGTAAAAAATTATAAATGAATCATTCCCCTTAGTTTTATATTATATCTGTTGCTAAGATGTTAGTGAAGGAAATGGTAAAACTATAATTATAAAAATATGAATTTGTTGTTGAAACTATCTTTCCTATATATATTTTTTTTTTAAAAAAAAACACCTCCGTAAGTGCTCTCCAACTAACCATTGACATGAAAGTAAAAGTCGGTCATTGTTTCACCAAAAAAAAAGTTCGTCATTGAAATTAATCTTGCTTACCTCTATTAGTTAAAGACTTGAGGATTTGATTTGAATCATGCAACCATTTGTACCAAAATAGTAATATTTGGTCCAATGTTTCATGGAGATCAACCGTGAAAGCAGTTAATCCATTGATCAAATCAGATTTTATGTACATTTTCAATTATTAAATTTCCATTTCCTAAAAACGTAATTGTTTTGTGACAAATCAGCTCAAGCAAAACCTTAAACGAAGGACAAACCCTTTGCTATTGTAAGGGAACATATTTTCAGGTATTTTATTCAAAAGATTAGTGTTTCTCATATTCTATAAAATAATTGTCTCACACATAAAAAAAGTGCGAAATAATTATTTTCTCTCTATCCTCATCACATGATCGCATATAAACCTCGTATCTTTATGTGTATAAAAAATAAAATAGAAAAATATTTCTACAGTCACTGCAGATAAGTTATCTGTATTTACTTCCAAAACGAAATCATTTTGGTATTGAAATATTAAAAAACTATAATTATAAAATACTATTACAAACCTGAAATAAATTAAAATTACAAAAACACCTTGATTTCAACCCCAAAACGACGTCTGTTTGGATCCAATGGATAACTTATCTACATTAACCGCGGAAAAAAAAACAAACCCAAAATAAAATTATATCATATGAAAAACATAAATCCCTTTATTAAAATTAAAAAAATGAGAATCATTTGTGATATTAAGCATAAAGAAATGAAGAAATAAATACTGTTAAGTTGATTACACCCTTTCCACTACTTATAAAACGATGTACCAATTTTTTATACTAAGTGAAACCTGTGTTAGAAAAAAAATATATATGTAGGACCCATGTCAGCACGAAAATCGAAGGATGTGAAAAAAATTAAATTCTCATTAAACCCAAGTAAATACCATGTTTATATGTACTACGCGTACGGTTTCTACATATTTCAATTTCGTTTTGACAGCCTCGCCCTCCCTCATGTTCAAACCTTCCAGACCACGCGACCAGAGCAACTCGTAACACAAATGCGCATAAGTTGTGAAGTACGTCTTAATTAGGAGGTCCATTTCCATCATACATAAAAAAAAAAAAAATAGATATTTCATTAATGACTTTCAACTCTAGCTCTTTAAAACATGGGAGGGATCCTCTTATATGAAAAAATAATTATATGATTATGTTATTTGATCATAACCACTCGTTGATGATAAAATAAGTATATAATTTTTAAATTAGTTATGATCAAATAACATGACCACTTCTTAAATGAGTAGTGCAAAGCATGCAATCGCCTTTAGAAAATGCCAAAGTCTCCACAAACTATTAGGTCCATTCTATTTACAAGTGAGACAAGACCCCAAAAAAAAAAATTAATAGAATATAGGAAAAAAATAAGGCAAAATTTCAAGCAAAACTGAGATGCAAATCTATTAAGAAAAGGGAACTCAACAACATTTATGTCTTACCCGCGTCACCATATACCCCCAAAATGTCAAACGCTCAGTAAAAGCAGCGTACTAAGGGAAAAGGCTACAAGGGACAAATAACCATATGAAGAACCTAAATTTACATTTTAAGCCATGAAATTAAATAACCGTTCTAATTCAGGAAATCCAATTTACCATATGGTTCTTTTCCTGCTTAAGTTCAAATCAGTGAACCCAAAATTGAAAATAGGACAGGGATACGTCATAAGGGTTCTGGAAAATCTCACTTAGCACCCAAGGTTGGGAAATGCCCAGGATCTTCAATGGATGGAGCTGGTGCATTGCTGGTGGCACTTCCACGGAAACCTCCCCTTGAACCACCGCGGCCACGTCCCCTACCGCGCCCACCTGGGTTATAGTAGGTTTCCCCTTCAGCAGGCTTCAGAAACTCGTTGATGCTGACAGACTAAGAATATCAAATCAAAAGAATGAAGCAAAATAGTCAGTAAAAGAAAAAAAAAATTCAGAGGTTCCAAAGCAACCAGAGAGATCATGACGTCAACAATATATTGTTGAAAAACCTTATAAAAAGGGTACACTAGAAAAGGCAAATATATTGCCAGTAAAAAGCCAATCTTAAAAACCAATACAACACAAATGAGAGAAGTTGTGGGCAAAACCAAGAATAGTAAACAAAGAACACAAGGTATATAAGAAGGAAACAGAATATCTGAAAATTTCCCAACAAAGCTTAATGTTGGGAATCAATTGAAGAAATTTGGTAGGTGGCAAAGAAGCATTAGAACATTCTGTAAATGCAAGAAATTTTCTGTCTATGCAGAGAGAAAAACCAAACTTCAATGCCGAGTTTATTTACCATAACAAACTTCAAAAGAAACTAATTTTAATATTGTATATGATTGGTTAAAAACTGTCAAATAATGATGTCAACACAATTTCATATTATTATTATCATTGTGAAACATCTTAAAATCATTATACAAATTTTCAGATTACGTGCTTTCAGTGTCTTGTGTGACTTGAGTTGACTACTTTGTTTAGGCCAGTGCAGGTGTTTAATATGTAAGGCATAAAATATGCCACAGAAATTATTATCAACAAGTTCAACTGAACTGTAAGTGAGAACTAGCTCCAGAGAGAAGTGATTATCAAAGAATAGAGAGAACACATTTAGCACAGAAAACTAGAAATACTATAATAGTAAATCATCCAGAAAACAATCAAACTTATAGAATATGATGTGCTTGTATAAAAAACAACTCGTAGTTGAATTTAGAAAGATAAGGAACAGAAATATATAGTTGGATAATTATCATAAGAACCTCTTAACTGTCACAACCTACCGTTAATGACTATACTGCCACAAGTCACAACAATCACAAGAAAAGCAATTAGAATCCTGCAAATCAACAAGGCACAAAGACAGAACAGCTAGCCATGTCAAGAAGCCTAGGCTTGCCAAAAATGTTAAAAACACGTTATACTAGAAGCAACTAATCTATCAAAATAAAGCGTTAATTGAGTCATATTTGACAATTAAGCAGAAGAAAATGGCAATAATGGAGCTACAAACACAAAGCAACAAAGACAAGCAAATTCAACAAAATCACACCTTCTTGGATTTCTCTTCCTTCTCAGCCTCTTTGCGCTTATCTTTATCAGATCCCTTGAAAGAAGATAAAAGAGTCAAGATATTAGTAAGTATTTACCAATTAGTAGGTATCACCAATACAATATGGACAACTAATAATTAGAAGGGAGAAAGGGGGACAACAAGTTCTTACCAATTTAATGAAGATGTCCTGATTGTCTTTCTTGCTTGATAAAGGCTGCATGGATTCAAACTCTTTAGTGTCTACCTTTCTCGCTTCAGACTTGGGTGCTTGCAGGGCCTTCCTTTTCTCTTCCTGAAGTTTCTCATATTCTTCCAGAGTCATCTCCTAATAAACGAACAACAGAACAGCAAACTTATAAATAAATTTCGAATAAAAAACATTAAAATCAAAAGGCATGTAATTAACAATGATTCGGAACCCCTCTAGCAAAGAAAGATCTTTAGAGACTAAAGTGAAAGTGGTAGCTGCCAATGAGAAAATCAGAGCGAGTAGATTTCTCTATCGATGAGTCTCTATTATAATATATAAACAGTCAAAGTTGTCTTGCACTAGGGTGTCTTGTAAAAAATTAGGAAAAGCATGGAAGAAGGATGAGGAACGAAAATATGTTGAATATATATATATATATATATATATATATATATATATATATATATATATATATATATATGCATAGAGTTTATGTGGAAAGGTGTTGGACATTCAAAATTAAAGGACCAGTTCAGAGAACCCAACAAACTTCCACAAGCAAATTCTTGCGATCATCGAAGTAGTTTGAAAGGGAGGGCTTAAATTCCAAATAAAAGGCCTTATAGATATCCGCAATATCAGAAGGAACAGGTTGAAAAATCTGTGAACGAGATGATATCTTCAAGACTGATTTGGCCAAGCAATAGCCCATTAATCTTGGTAAAGAAGAAAGTTGGCAGCTAGAGATCCTGTTTAGATGAATTAATAGATGAGTTGAGGGAAGCTGTTATTTTTTCAAAACTGGATCTTAAACGAAGAAATGGTAGAAGAAAAAAGTGGTAGAAGTGGGGAATGGGCCAAGTCATGAGAAAGGAGGTGAGTTGGTTATCAAGCAGGACATGTGGCAAGAAAATATTGGAGAAGTGGAGTAAATGAAAAGAGATGCAGAACAAAATGATGAGGGATAAAAACAGTCATAGGAGAGTAGTGGGGGTATGCATATTATGATTTGATAAATTAGGAAAGTATTGAGATTCTGGGTGGCCAGGTCTTGGTCATTTTGGCTTTTCATTTTTCCGGGTGGGTTAGTCCTCCATCACAAGCTTCCTTCGCTTGAGAGGTTAAGTCTTAAATTTTTGGATTTCCTGTATTTGTGTTATTGTAAGGAGCTCAGCCTCCAAAACATTAAGTTAATGATACAATCTTGTTTTGAGGTTCTATCAAATTCTAAACAGCATATATATAAAAAAAAAATGAATATGTAAAGCAGTCCAATCAATTTAGTCCGATGCGCTTTTTAGACAATCCAAGCTGGACTTAATGATTTATCATTCACACAAAAGACACACGTCTTCTGCTGGTCTGTTATGAAAACACACGATTTAGAGGATGCGGCAACGATTTAGAGTAAATGGAGGAAGTTTTAAATAGGACAAACATTCACCTTATCCTCGGGCTCTTTTTCTTCCGTTTCATTAGCAGCACTCTCCTTGTTTCCATCAGCTACATCTTCTTCAACCACAGGCTTCTCATCACCCAAATTCTTTTCAGTTTCATTTGCAACTTCATCAGTCACCCTAAGTAAATTATAAATCAGAAGGAAAGAAAATATAAACAATAACAATAGTTAAAGACAAAGAATTTCTACTGAAACCATGCAAGCATTATTACTATTAAAATTATAGAACTACAGGATTGTAAAAAGAGTGCTTACTGAGCAATTTCATCAGTTTGAGTTCCCCAGTTCCCTCGTCCAGCACCTTCACGTTTGAAATCATTTCTGCAAAAAGAACATGGGGCATCAATATTGATAGAAACAGAAGTTCAAAAAACAAATTATTTGTTGGTTAAATCATCACCCTCGTCCAGTGCCACTGCGGCGTTCAAATGTTCTTCGTGGGCGTCCTTCTTCTTCACCAGCTTCGCCGTTGCTGAAACCTCCACGACGACCGCCACCGCCACGGTAAGGACCTCGGGGTCCACCATAACCACGTCTTTCCGAAGACCTCCCAGCATCTCCTTCCAAAGGACCCTGATTATCAGGGGCTCCAGGGGCAGGGAAAGAGTTCTCATCATTGGAAGAGTCACGACTAAAACCACGACCACGTCCAAATCCGCGTCCTCCTCCTCGGCCTCCACGGGATGTTTCATTTCTGGCCTCCCTCACTATCAATAAGATATGAAGAGGAAAATGTGAAACACACAAAAAGAAGAGGATCATCAATAACCATTCAGAAATCAGGATTTCAAAGAACAAATAAACCCATTACTTAACTCACAAAAGAATACACACACGGAGAACGAATTAATCTTCTAAATCAGGTGATGTCATAGCCAGAATATCAAAGCATGCATTTGAACAGACTTATAAGTTATAGCAGAATGTGTTTCGAACTGCAACTTCCAATTACATTACAGCCCTCCACAACTTTCGAAGGAAAATCCAATTGCATTATTCAACAACAAAACCAATAGCTAACAGGTTATCACTTATTATTATCATTTCTTTCAATAAATAAAACAGACTTCTCCAACTAAAAAAAAACTGACTTAATACAAACTGTAGACTAAAATAAAACAGTAACATCGTATACAAGCGTCAGACAAACAGACAACAATGAAACCACGATAAACCCCATATGTAAACACTAAACAAACAAGATAACTAATAATCATTCATATAATAAATTCAAAGACATTTGATTATAAAATTTAAAATTAAAAAAATGACACGTTTCAGTTTCGCAAACCCATTTAACCAAATAATCTAACAGGATTACATGACCT
Source organism: Gastrolobium villosum (assembly GCA_032173675.1). Classification (NCBI taxonomy): domain Eukaryota; kingdom Viridiplantae; phylum Streptophyta; class Magnoliopsida; order Fabales; family Fabaceae; genus Gastrolobium; species Gastrolobium villosum. The sequence goes on from JAVKPL010002950.1 coordinate 61,495, forward strand.
ACAAAACCTCAAAGGAACACATAACTAGATACAGTTCATCAACAAACAAAACATAAAAAAGTATAAAACAACTCAGAAAGGTCACATTCATAAAAAAAAATAAAAAGTATCAAACAAATTCCATTAACATTAAATCAAAAACTATAATCAGACCCCACAAAACCAAAAACAACCGATTCAACAGTAACACCAACAAATTGGGAAACTGACCAGCCTGAGCCGGAGGAGGCGGCTTGGAAGGAAGCTGAGCCAGCTTGTTCGGCTTACCCAGCTCCTGAGCCGCCGGAGACTTCTTAGGAGCCGCAGCAGCAGCAGCAGCAGCCTTGAGCTGTTCGGCTGCGATGAGCTGAGAAGGGTCTTCAGCATCATCACCCAACAAATCAAATGGGTTCATGGTCGCCATCTTTCACAAACACAGCAACACGAAAAGCCAACCCCTCACTTTCCCTTAAGACAAGGCCACCACCAACCCTTACGACTAAACCCACAACATCTTCATCGTCATATTACAGACACAGGGATTCACAGATCAAAAGAAAAAACTCAGGAGAGAGAGAGAGAAGGGTAGGGAGGTAAGGGGGCTAAAAACCCTAGCCGCAAGGGGAGAGAGAGAAAGAAAGGGTAAGAGAGTGAAGGGAAATGGACAGCAACCTAATCTTAAACGTCGAATTTATTTGGTACGGTCTTGGAGTGCGTTGGTGTTGCTTACCTTACAGGAGATTATTTAATTAACTTGTATTTTTATTTTTTTGGTACATGTTGTATTTTTATTTTAACAATTATATATAAATTATGGGATTATCATTTCTGCTTTTTAATGGTAAATTTTTTTTTTCTGAGACATAAAATAATAAGAGAGACAACATAGAGAAATGAGAGATAAAATATTCTTTTTATGCTTTAGTAGTACAAAAAAAAGTCTCTCACTTTTTTTTCTTTGATAAATAAAAACTTCTGTCATTTAAACAGCAATGATAATACCATAAATAATATATATATATATATATATAACATGATAATATTAAAATTAAATTATAAAATGTATTTTTTATAAGTTTAAAATTGAGTTCATTTTTTCTGCAGTTAATACAGATAAATTATCTGAATTGATCCCAAAACAACGTCATTTTACGGTGAAAATTAATGTGTTTTTATAATTTTAATTTATTTCAAGGTTATAATAGTCTTTATAATTATTATTTTTTAATATTTTAACGTCAAAATGATATCATTTTGTGAGTAAATATGTAATAACTGATAAACATTTTTCTCTTTAAAATTTATATCAAAATCCTCAATCAATTGGATTGTCTAAGTTGGCTTCTCACACTCCAAAGAAAAAATTTGGGCTTGAAGCCTAGAAGTATTACAAAATTATTTTATCCTTTATTTTAATGCATAATTGATATCTTATTATTAAAAAAAACTTGATTAGCATTCTTAATAATTGATCGAGAACTTCATAAAAGTCACTTAACTTGATTAGTAAATAAATTTCGCAAGTATTTAGATTAGTTTGTTTCTGAAATATTTTTTTAATTTTTGAAAAGAACTTTAAAAAGTATATATTTTTTTCAAAAAAAAAAATGAATCAGGAATGCAGTTAGATTCATACAAAAATTCAATTTTGTGAACAAAATTTTAGCATTTGTATTATTATTTCATCCACTGTCGGAATAAAATCACAAATTGATGTTCAAACTCCCATTGCACTTTGAATATGGTTTTTGAATGACAAATACTGTTATAAAAATCATTTGACATAAACTGGAAAATTATAACCATACAAAGATGGATCAATGATAATAAAAGAGAAGAGAAAAATAATAATAAAATAGGTAGTTACAAAATCATAACCATTGATTTAACTTTGTATGGTTGTGCATGTTTTTTCTCACATCAGATGATCCATTTCTATTTTTTGAATGACAAATACTGTTATATGCATATTTTTAACAAACAGCAAATTATTCATCTTGACCTTCCACTGTCGGCTGTTTGTACCATTCAAGTATGTCATTCTATTTGTATTTAACTCCATCATTCAGACAAGCTAAATCAAAGATAACCAAATTTATTATGTTTCACATTGGGAAAACAGAAAAGTTATGTGAAAGTGGAAATTCTGCCTTACAAGTTACAACAAGGAAAAACAATAAAGCTTTACAAATAATAAGAAGGTTAGGATGAAAACTCCTCGAAACAAAACAGAACACTAGTGTTTATGAAGAAAGCCCAAGGGGCCGCGTTTTCTCCTCTCTCTTAATGCCTCTTAACCTAAGCCTCTTCATTCACCACAAAGTCACACTTCAAGTGTGAATAACAAATGAGCTTGCACATAATCTGGGGCTGCTTCTTCTTTTTTTGGTAAACAATCTGGGCCTTTTTTACTACGAAAGAAGGGACCCCAACCCAATAATTGTTTTTGAGTAGTGAATTGACAGATGATTCCGATTACAAACTTGTTGAATTAGCTTCTTAATATGTTGAAGGGTTTTATAATAATTATGTCGTAGAAAAAGTGATTGTGTTATGTTATAGAGATTTGTTTTGCGTGCCAGAGTTTTTTATTTTGCTGCGGACCCCACAAAATATTGTCTGTGTAGAAAAAAATTTGTGATCATGTTAAATAATAGATGATAACCCTACGTTGAATATGCCTCAAAGGTTGGGGAAGGCTATGAATTCTAACAAATAAGTGGTCTTAAGCCCAAGGGGCCTAGGGTCTTTGTTGTAGGCATTTTGGTGGATAGTGCCAACAGTGAAAACACGATTTTAAGACCGACTTTCTAATTATACAACTCTTTCAAAACATTAAACTATTATCTAAAAATGCACATAAATAATTTTATATTATATTTTTATCAAACTTGGGTTCTTGTGACTTGGTTAAATAAAAAAAATCCATTTTTATAATTGTTTAAATAAAATGTCTAAAATCTCTAATGTTTGCCCTTGAAACTAGATTTATTCTGATGATTGAACCCAAAAGAGATTTAGTAGTATTGCCTAGTATATTTTTTATTTTTATTTTTAATTTTGTGAATGCATTGCCTGGTATTTTAAAATTTTAATTACACAATAATCGTATAAGTTGTTTTCTCTTTTCTTTTTATTCAGTTTCCACGAATTTCATTTAGGAAATCTCTAAACTATTGTAGTTCATTTTCAAATAAGCTATCAAGTTATACATTCAGCATCTTCTCTTATCCATGAAGATTACCCGATCTTCCCTTGAAATTTGACCTGATTTTTTCGGTGTAGTTGTCAAGAAGTGGGATCAACATGCCGCATAAGCCCAATAAACATGTCACACAAGCCCAATTATTGTTGAGTGTATCCAGTTTGTGGAATGAGCATGGGTCAATTGCAAAATAACTTTGTTTGAACTTTGATGAATTCATGTAATGAATGGCCCTCAAGAATCAAAAAAAGATTGGCATAAAAGTACCTAATTTGGCGTTTATGGTCATTGTCGATACGCTTACTACTTGAAGTTCTTTGTTGATTTAATTAATAGTTTTAAAGTAAATTTGAAGACTTGGATCGAATCCCATTTTTTATTAGAAAATGAGGGATTTAGAAAAGTATAGAAGTTCGCCTCTTGTTGTATAATAGAGAGTAATGAATTATAAAAAGGAAAATAAAAACAGGCATACTAGTTTATTAATTCTTGATGCACATATGCTTTTTTCTTTTCTTTTTTCTTTTAAGCACATATGCTTTTTTTTCTTTTAATTTCACTGGTCCAATCAACCAACTTGAGAAGTGAAACTCAAAACCTTTTACTGCAACACAAAATATAAGATTTTGTTTGGAATTGTTGAAATAAATTTATTTGATTTTGATTAAGTTAAATTAATTTAATCTAAAAAACAATGCTCATGAGTCATGATTGGAACTACCTATGAAAAAAAAAGTATTTTAATTAATTTATAAATCATTTTTAATATTTGAAAAATTAAATTCATTTATGTTAATAATTTCTTTATTGCCTTTTATAAGTAGAATATGTAAAACGAATAAACTAATTAGGACATAATCATCAATTCAAACTCAAATCAAATCCTTTCAAATACATCTATGTTCAAGTGGATTTCTAAAAGTACACAATTTAAATAAAAAATATCCCAAAATCAAACTAATTCTAATCTTATAACTTCAAAAAAAAACTCATTTATAAATTAAATCAATTCTCCAATTTTGTAATTCCAATTCAATTTTTGCTACTATCATCATTCTTGTTTTAAGAAAAAAATAATCAAAATACCTGAAATATATATAAAACTGAAATCAAATTGCGTCCCTTTTCATTTATTTTTTATTCATCTATTTCCGTGAAGGGTGAGAATTTATTGTTCCGAGGTGGAGTAAATTCCAGATGAAAGAGCTGACTTTATAGATTAATTGTTTCAATTAATATATTTATAAATCCTTTCGGACATAAAAATTAAAAAGCGCCACATGCTTGCAACAACACTGTCTTGTAGTTATTAATAACACTCCACATTAATTGTTCATCCAACCAATGTGAGACTATATATCTCAACAATAATTCCAATACAATTTTTGCTACTATCATCATTCTTGTTTTAAGAAAAAAGTTAATCAAAATATCTGAAATATATATAAAACTGCAATCAAATTGCGTCCCTTTTCATTTATTTTTTTATTCATCTATTTCCGTGAAGGGTGAGAATTTATTGTTCCGAGGTGAAGTAGAATAGATGAAAGAGCTGACTTTATACATTAATTGTTTCAATTAATATATTTGTAAATCCTTTCGGACATAAAAATTAAAAAGCGCCACATGCTTGCAACAACATTGTCTTATAGTTATTAATAACACTCCCGAAAGATCTTCTAGTAACTTTCTGCTTCCCTTCATCACAACTAAGCTCTTAAATGATGTGCTATAAACAAAACTCAGTTCCAATCACAAAAAGTGATCATTGCCAGCTTAGAATTTCTTGCAGTTGTGGCTTAAATGTAGTGACAGAGAGACGGAGAGGGAAAAAGTGTAGCTGATATAAAATTAATGAGGAAATGATATAAAATTAGAGAAAATAATAGAGAAACTTATAAAATGATGGATCTCACTTTTTTTTCTTTCAATGGCAGAGAAGTATTTTCTGCCTCAAAGGCATAAATTATTTCCCAAAAATTAATATAAAAGAACTACTTTTAAATATGGGTGTAACTGTAGAAGTACTCATAAAATTCTGAAATAATCAAAACATGGTACACTCTGAAAAGGTTATTTTAAGGCGTTTATTAATGAATTAAAAAATTATCAAATAATTTTTTTTCATAAAATAGTTTTTTTTAATTATTAAATGTAATATTTTTATTCTTAGTTTCTTAAAAGGGGACTTCAAAATAATTTTTTATTTCTATTTAAATATCTAATAAAGAAGCTTGCCACTTTATTAATTTACTATTCAACTAGGATAGAAGATAAGGAAAAAAAAATGTGCAAGATAAAATAAAATGATTTTAATTGTTAAAATAATAACTTCTGGAGCTAAAAGGGGACTTCAAAATAATTTATTATTTTCTATTTAAATATCTATAATTTAATATGCCACTTTATTAATTTATTACTCACAACATTTTAGAAGATAAGGAAAAAATGTGCAAGAGGAAACGGAAAACAAATCTATATAACATAACACAAACATTTGGAGCTAAAACGAAAAATATTATTATTTTCTTAAAATACGAACTTAATAATCCTCTGAAGTAACTTAAAAATCAAATATATACGTTTAATGCTTTCAATAGGTTCAAAAGTTTTCATTTACTCTCACTTTATAATAAAGATAGATTATATTTATTATTATTTTTTTCTATTATCTTTTATTATCAATTTTATTATTGTTGAATCAAAATTAAATTAACGGTTTTAAAATAACATCAAATGAGAGCCGTTGATTTGATTTTAATCTAATGATAATAAATTGGTAGTAAAAAATAATAAGATAAATGATAATAAATATAACATCTCTTTATAATATACATTTAAAATAAAACTTACTAACTTTTTTAATTATTAAAATAGTTTTATAAAGTAAGCATTTCTCCTACAAAATATTGAATTGAAAAATTTGACTCGCACCTTTATTTGTGCACAGCTTTTTATGTAAGATAAAAGTTTCCTTAAATGTTATCAAAAAAAAAAAAGTTTCATTAAAGAGACCCCACACCTAAAAAGAGAAACAAATCTAGTAATTGAAGAATGGGAAAAGATAAGCGAAAATAAATGAGGATGTATCTCATTGTAATATTATATTTTAGGATTTTATAAGAATTATATTACAGAAAAAATGATTCTGTTATGTTATATAGATTCGTTTTGTGTGTTAGAAGTTTTTTTTTTTTTGCGAGCCCCATAAAATTTTATGTGTGTAGAAAAAATTTTGTGATCATGTTAAATGATAGATGATAAATCCTATATTTTTTTTTTGGTGAAAATAAACCCTATATTTTATCTCTGTTTTTTGGTGCTTATATTTTTAACACAATAATAATAGTTTAAAAAATTAAAATCAGAATGACTTAAAATTAAATTTTGAATTTTACATTTATAGAGCAATATCCTTTGATATTGGTGTCAAATCTTAATTATTGATTTTTATTAATTTTATGATTATAATTTATTGGATCAAATTTATTAATTAATTAATAATTTTAAATAAATTATAACTATTGATTAACGAATTTAACATTTAATATCAAATTTATATATGTGAATATGTGATAAACGATCCAATAAAGTTTAAAAGTTTCTCTCTTATTGAAAAATAAAAAATAGCGATATTTTCTCGAAAGCACCCCAAAAACTTGCCCATATGGTACAGGAAATTGGCACGCTGCATTCAATGTGTTATTGTAGTCTTCGAATTCGGGGTACTAATTTCCTTTTGTAAATTGTTCCAAAAGTATCGCTTAGTTGAAAATCAATGACTAATTTTCTTAAGGTGAAGAGATCATGTGATTGTTGGTATCACCTCTCCCAACAAAACCTTTTTGATATATACGGTTAGTGATCAAAATTCTGTCAATATGTTTAAAGGATCCAACTATCTATCAACTGTGTCAGATTTTATTGATGGGATTTTAATTTCTGAAGGAATTAGAGCCATCCAACACAATTACTTGTCTCACACGGGAAAAATTTAATATACTACTGTCCTACCATTTGTTTGGTGCTACTAACCAATAGAAATTCATGGATGATTATGATATTTGTATACATAGGAGAGAAAAAAAAATTATCTAAATGTCAATTGCTCAATAGAAAATTTACCTACTACAATTATATGGAAGATGCTCCTCAATTAATGGCATTGCACTCTATTCTACGGAATCAACAGTACAGTTTATTCAAGACAACATCCTTTTTCTTTCATTATATCCATATACAGATAGCAAGTTTCTAATGCAAATTGCAAACTTGCAAGGAGTACAACTTTTATCTTCTTATTTTTTCTATGGGGATACGTATATTTCAAATATTTATGGCCATCTCCATATATTTCAAATATTTATAGCCATCTTCTTTCTTAATAAATATCTCTATATGCATGGGACAACTGTACTTGTACTTTTTGACTTTAAATGCGTTACCCTCTATTCGTTCAATTGCAATAATTGGTCTACTCTCTCTCTCTCTCACCCTGGAATGCTTTTAATTTGAACGATGTGCTGATAAAAAGTATTTATATTCTATGACTTGACTGTGTGGTCCAAATTCAGCTACGTATTCGTTATATTTTTTTTATATAGATTTAATCCTTTCTCGAAGAGTGATCAAAATGTCACTGTTTTATAAAAAATTTATCCAAATATCATGCGAACAATATTTTTTACCAGATTAACACGTGTCATAATTTGCTACAATTGATAGTGAATTACGTTCGCCAATAATTATGTGACACATGACATATTTTTACAAGAAAAAGTTGATGTATCATAATTCGCTACAACTGAAAGGGAATTTGATCTGCAATAGGCCACGTGTTATGAAATCATTGGCCGTAAAATTTACTACCAGTTATAGTGAATTATGATAAGTGACAGTCTGATAAAAAATATTGTTTGCGTGGTATTTGGATATAAAATTTACCCAAAAAATTACACTTTGGTCACTGTTTTGGCATGATTCGCTGAAGATAATTTTGTTCTTTAAACTCCATCTAAAAATAATATTAAGCAAGATCGAATACATAGTCTTATTCTTATTTATTCAGTTCTTATACGTCGATTGAACTACCATTATTTGACATTATCTATGTTAAAAATCAACAATTACACACAAAACATAAACAAAAAGAGAGAGAATTGATACAGTGATTTATCCTTCGTCCTAATTCGTCCAATTAGACTATTTTTAACTTATTTGTATTATATTTATCTCACTGTCATTCAAATTATAAGAAAAATATAATAGAATTAGAAAATCCTTAACAACAGTTATTAACGAAATCAAATCCAAACTACTAATAATTTTTTTTTTAATAAATTAAAGATCTCCAATTATCTTTCTACTAACTCAGACAACAAAACATACAAAATATGAAATATACCAAGGCTCTACTCAGCTCTTATATATCTACCATCATTTTCCATTACGTTTCAATTGCTTTACCTAATTATTCTACCTTTTGCTCGTACGGTACCGTCGGTACGTCACCACTGAACTGAAAAATGTGATTGCATAAAAGAGAAATTGGCAAAAAAAAAATTAAGTGCTGCGGTACTTCCCTTTCTTAAAATGATTTTTTTTATTCCATTTAAACTAACACCTTCACATATATTTTCCTCTAAGTCCCAAATTTTCACCCCTTTTAAAAAGGATGTGCTTGTTACAATAGCACCTAAAATTTATTCGGGAAATTGGATGCTAGTTTAAAAAAAATTAAAATAAAAAACTTATTTTCATAATTATTCTACAAAATAATTTTAAGAAAAATATGCTAGTAAAAGAGAGCATTCCCATGAATTCAGCTTAAAGTAAGTCATTTATACATGCTAAAAATTACCCACACTTAAAAAATTTCGACGTATCGTGTACGACACTTCCTGACATTCTGACACTTTTGACACTCCAATACTCGTTGTAAAGACTAAAAAAAGTTCAAAGGTTACGTTGCGTTACATTTTGAGTTCCAACTATTAGATTCGTTAGATTATGATTATGATTTTATTGAATTTAATATAAATATTTGGGATATATATTATCTTTTTTTTGCAAAATTGATGGGTATTATAAATTTAGCTTTATTTTTTTGTTAAATTATTGAATACTAAATATAATATACACGACATAAAATAAAAATATTATACAATATCAAAACGTGTCCTAATGTGTCGAAATTTAACATTTTTTAGAATTAACGTATCGGAATGTCATGTCTTGTCGTATCCATGTCATGTATCGGTGTCGGTGCAACATGGGAGGGGAAGATTGACAAACCGTAAGAGCACATCTTTCGAAGCACATAATCCACGCCACTCATTCCCTTTGTGAAGAGTGTAAGTGAGGAAAATTTAATATGATCCCGACCTTTGCGATTCTTCCCATCAGAATACGACATTTGTATTGAATTTTTATTCTTCTCTTTTCTCTTTTTTCTCTCTTCAATTTTTTCTTTTTTTTTCTCTCTTCCATCCCACTCAATCAAAAGTGCTGTGGGAGAGCACTAAATTCCCGCTCGTAAGTGGGATGAGTGTCCCACTTCACCTATATATCCACACGCTCATTGTAGTTTCGGAAGAGGCAAATTGCAAGTTCAGAATAGGTAATCAAGGGAATTTTTTGACGTACACACAGAATAAGAATTTTCTATTTTGCTTGCTCCAGGAGAGTTTCTGACCATTCATTTTCTCCTGCTCCCTTTCACTTTCTTTTTCATTTTCTTAAACCAATGGATAAGATATCTTCTAGGAAGAAGCTTTTTTTTCAGACCACACAAGAATTTTTAAGGTTCCATAGATGCTGTCTTTGCCTGCACTAATTATAAAATTGTTCAATGTTTTTGTTTTTGGAGATCCAAAGACTACGGTGTGCTTTGTACTTCTACCAATGAGTCCAAGTTTTAACATCTACAACATCATACGATTGCCAAAAAGAAAATCAGTGAACAGAAACGAATTCGAACATGTTTTACAACATTGAAAGATTGTTTAGTCCAAAACCAAATATTTCAAATATACAATTTTCTAGATATTTCTTCTCTTCCATAGTTCCATATTCTTTGTTCACGTGCCATGTCCCCATTTGTAGCGCATTTTCTAAGCAAGGCCAAAAACAGGGACAAATTATGTTGTCATTAGAAAGTTTATATTTCATCTTGGATGAGATAGTACTTGTGACCATTGTAGTTTCAGGAGGGAGGCCGTGGCAGAGGATTATTATTAATGGATTCAGGTTATATCACTATATCAAGTGAGTCTAATATTATATTATAACCAAAAATCTTAAGGCATTGTTTTCCCATGTATGTACTTTTCACTTAGCATATTATCATTTATCAATTAATGTGAGACTCATCACACTTAAATATTCCAACAATCTTCCCCTCAACTGCGAAACCCAATATTGGTATAGTCCCCTCAATCAAACACTCAGACCTAAAGTACTTAACATGTCTCCATGCCAAACATCTGGTTAGACCGAGCCCAACTCGTCTCTAATATTAGAGTCAGACGGGTCTACAAGGAGCCCGTGGTGGGGGACCACTACCTATGGGAGACTCGTCATACTTGAATAGTCGAACAATCTATCTCTCAAGTATAAGACCCAACATTGATATGCTCTCTATTAAAAGTACCTAGGCCCAAAGTACTTAACCCACCTCTTAGCTAAATACCTGGTTAGCTCGAACCCAACCCGTCTCTGACACTACTGTTAGGCGAGTCCAAGAAGAGCACGTGGCAGGGGACCGCCACCACTATATTGGGGGACTCATCACACTTGAACATTTTGTGTAGTCCCCCTCAACCAAGTACATAGGCCCAAACTACTTAACACGCCTTCTAGCCAAACACTTGGCTAGCTCTAGCTCAACCCGTCTCTGATACCACTTTGGCAGGTCCATAATGTGCTCGTGGCGAGGGATCACAATCGATGGGAGACTCATCAACTTGAATATTCCAACAATTTTTCCTCAAATGCAAAACCCAACATTGGTATGCTCCCCATCAACCAAGTACCTAGGCCCAAAGTACTTAACCTGCCTCCTAGCCAAACACCTGGCTAGCGTAAGCCCAACTCGTATCTGATACAACTGTTAAGCGGGTCCAGGAGAAGCCCGTGGCGGGGGATCGCCACCACCAATAGAGACTCATCACACTTGAATATTCCAAAAATCTTCCCCTCGAGTGTGAAATTCAACATTAGTATGCTTCCTGTATTGGGTTTATGGATCCCCTTAAGTATATACTAAAGAGCCCATTATATATCAATCAATATAAAACTTATCAAACTTAAATATTGCATAAACCATGTTATTTTAGATAATTCCCAATTTCCCATCTCTCTATCATTCCCCTTTTGTAAATTCATTAAATTAAATCATTCTTCTCCAAACACTTTTTGTTAAAGACGAAATGCAACAAAAGGGTCTTAAATGAATTGTGCAATTAAAGCAAGTGTAATGAGTCGTCTTTATTCACGACATGTATTAATAGTATTAATTATTGGGAATTTCATAGATATCCAAGTTCTATCAATAATAAGAGTTATAAAATTATAGTAGGTGAAATTACAGAATTTAATGTGGTTTAACAAAATACGCCGGCATGGAGTATAAAATTTATCATAAAAAATTTCAGAGTATACAATATAAATTAGAACAAGGACCAGTAATTCAGCAATTATATTATGGAAAAAATATTTTTGAAGTTACTGCATATAAGTTATCTGCATTTATTCTCAAAACGATGTCGTTTTGGTATTAAAATATTAAAAAATTATAAATATAAAGACCATTATAATCCTGAAATAAATTAAAATTATAAAAATACCATAATTTCCGTCTCAAAATAACGTCGTATTGGACTTATTACAGATAACTTATATGCAGTGATCACGAAAAAAAACGAACCCTTATAATATACCTATAATATCATTTAATAGGGGTTACAATCGCTAACAAATAATTTATCAATTACGTCAAACCGCTCAATGGTGGATCTGTATACTTGCAAGTGTGTGCAAGTGAACTCTCAAATTTTTTGGAAAAAATAAAATAAAATATAATTTGTTTCATTAACAAAAATTATGGGATCCAATCTCTTAAAAAAATAATCATCTTATGATTTCTCTAAATTTCAAAATAGACTTATGTTAGTCCTTTTGAGGGGCTAATGTGGGTCTTTTTGAATTTCAGAGGGATCACGATTTTGATTATCTGGGTCTATTTTTGAATTCTGAGTACCACGACTAAACTTTTTTTCTAAGGGATTAAATTGGGTTCATAATTTTTGTTGAAGATCCAAAATATTTTATTGTAATAGTTTAGTTGACTCTTGATTATTATTTTTTATGTTAAATTAAAGTTTTTTTTCTTTTTCTGTTTATATTATTTTGTATTTTAATATATTTAATTTTTTTTCTTTATTCTTTTATTCGAAGTGTACAGACATAAATAAAATTTTCTAGGTCTGACATTGATAACCATAAAGATAATTTCTAATAATTATAAAGGATGCTTCATGACATTGAATGTTCCATCAATCATCTTTTTTAATTACTCTTGTATGCAGAGGAGGACGTGCGTACTTGCAAGTGTGTGCAAGTGCACACACAAATTTTTTGGAAAAAAATAAAAAATAATTTGGGATATCAATAAGAATTACAGTATCTAATTTAGTCTCTTAAAAAAAATCGACTCGTGATCCTTTTAAATTTTAAAATAGACTCAAATTAGTTCTTTTGATGGATTAATATGGGTTTTTTTGAATTTCAGATGACCATAATTTTGGTTATCTCGGTCTATTTCTGAATTCTGAGCGATCACGAGTAGATTTTTTTTCTTAAGAGATTAAATTGAGGCCCGTAATTTTTGTTGATGACCCAAACTATTTTATTGTAACTATTTAGTTGACTTTTGATTATTTTTTTATATTAAGTTAAAATTTTCTTTTGTTTTTTAATTTATATTCTTTTGTATTTTAATATATTTAAAATTTTCTTTAATTTTTTTCCTTTATACTTTATTCTATGTGTCCAGGTATTAAAAAAATTTCTATGTGTGCTATTGCGCGTGTATGAATATATAAATAAGATAGTATAATGATGGACCCACTCAATTGTTAATCGCAGCACTTTTAAACTTTTCAGCAAGTTTGCCACCTCTTTGGAAGTGATCCAGCACGTGCTTCCGATCATAAGGATAACTGTCGTATTAGACTATCAGTCGTATATACTTCTAGATTTTCCTGACGTTATTGGCCTTTGAGAAGTAACTGCTACATTTCCTTTTCTGTTGGGTTCTATTGGAACTTGGAAGCGATTTTTCATGCTTATAAGTTCTTGAAAGAAACAAAAGATCCATTTTCCCCCCTTATGGTCATAATTTTTATATTAAAATGGTATTTTGGTCCTTAAAAATGTACATTATGTGCAATATAATCCATCTTATGTATACAATTTAATATTTAAATTGTTCAAATTCATTTCATGTTAGATAGTTCAGATAATGCAAAGGGATTAATATAAAATGAGTTTAAATAATTCAAATATATATTAAATTGTCATGCAATATAAATTAATGACTAAATTACGATCGAGGTATAGTTTCACTCGGTGTTTTAAAATTCGGACCGGTCATCGAATCAGTCGAGGTACTGGGTTACAGGTTCAACCGGGTAGAACCGAATTTACTGTTTACATATTAAAAATATTAAGATATTACTTATATTAACAAAAATTCACATAAAAAAACTATCAATAAGCTTCAAAAAATAAATTGATTCAATTATAGTAAATATTATATACGTCTAAACTTCTAGCTCTAGACCATATCCTAATACTGGACTAAAATTGCAATATAAGTTTAATGCACCTTTTGTGTTTGACATGATATGGATAAATTAAATCATGATAACAAATAATATTCATGAAATATAAACTAAGAAAAAGTGTCACCGTTATCATGATAACAAATAGTATGCATGAAATATACACTAAGAAAAAAATGTCACCGTTATCATGATAACAAATAGTATGCATGAAATATACACTAAGAAAAAAGTGTCTACCGTTGAGATGAGATCATGAGACCATTAGTGTTTATCACCACTTAACTTCATGAGATCATTATAAAATACAACTAAATTACATAAACGAACTGCACTAATTATTCACCTTACTTTTAACCATATTCATCATAAAATATGAATATGATTTAATTTAAGAGTTCTTATCAACAAAAAAAAAAAATTAGCAAAAAGAAAAGAAAAGGAATAACTGGTCTAACCCGGGTCGCCGGGTTTCGGCCAGGTCAACCGGTTTAATCTAGGTTGACTACAGAAGCGGTCTAACTACCCGCTCGGACCGGGGAACCCACCGGATCACCTAGTCCCGGGTCGACCCGGCCGGTCCGAGCCGGGTTTTAAAACACTGGTTTCACTTTCTAACAGTTTTTTATCGAGACTTTAATATTTTATAAGCTTCCGAACCATTTATTTATTGGTGTTTGATTTTCTCATGAGAATTCGATTATCATGTTGTGACTCAACTAGTGGTGGGCCCCACATTTATTAAAAAGAGAAAAATAAAAGAAAAGTTTTGCACGTAAATCGAAGGGTCACAACATGAGAATTGAATTCTCATGCAACATGAGAATTGAATTCTCATGTAATATGAGAAAATATTTTCCCTTATTTATTAAGTGATAATTATAATTGTATGATTTATTTTCTAAGTATACCTTCTTCTTAATGAATTCAAATAAGTTTTTTTTGTTCCTAACAGGTGTTTGGTAAGGAGATTTTTTTGAGATTTCCAAAGAAGTGATAGTAGTAATTCTATTTATCCGTGTTTGATATAATTTTTTTTTTAAATTTGTTCGGGAGTATAATTTTTCCGGAATTTTATTTTGTATATACTTTTTTTAGCCAAAATGCCATCTAAAAATACCATCTCTTTTGGAAAAAATTTATGCTTTTTTGGAGACAAAATTCTGATAATATTTTGAAAAGCCAAATAATTTTTTTAATAATATTATCGAAAAAATAACTTTTCCACCATAATCTTAAAAATCATGATTTTGGGGCATGAAAAAATTTATTATCTACCAAGCCTTAGGGACAAAAATTGTAAAGGAAAAAAAAGGAGGCATACGGGACAGTAAAATAACATGATTTTCTACCTATACCGAGGACAACATGGGTCCAAACGACAGAACAAAGCTGTATGATTGGCTAAATCGTTGAAATTGCACCCATCTCGTATATCTTCACTAGACAAGGTTATTTGGGTGTGGGTTTGGCACGAGAGTATTTACAATAATTAAAACGTGAAAAGGCCTAATTTGAAGTGAATGAAATGAAATCTCATAAAGAGCACCCATAATAAGTTGAGAAAAGGGAAATTACATGCTCTCCATGTTTTAATATACGTCTTTTGAAAATTTTATTTACAAATTTTATTGGGAGTATTTGCTTCCATTGTCCTTTATCATCATAATCTCATAGGTCTTGTCATGCATGTGATGTCAATTCCATGGACAGGATATGTCTCATTTCATGCCGTCTAGGAAATTAAACTACAATGAATTAAGCTTTTTAATATATTTAATAAGTTTTTTGAAAATTAATTAGTTTAAAAGTAGAGTTTGTTTTTTCTATTGTTAACGCAGATAAATCATTTTTATTGAGCTCAAAACAAAGTTATTTTAGGACGAACATCAAATATTTTTATAATTATAATTTATTTTAATATTATAATAATTTTTATCATTTTAATTTATTATTTTTTTAATCCTAAACGACGTAGTTTTGAGAGTGAATATAAATTTACTGTATAAATATTAAAGTTTTAAAAGAAAGAGAAATTATACTCTCATGTTGTATGAGATTCATCTCTCATGTCACACTTACATAAAAACATGTCTTTTAAAAAAAATTAATGGGTCTCACTTTATTTATCTCATAACATAACATAATTTATCTCCCGGTACGTAAAGCTCTAAAAGAATACATTATTATATTGTTTGATATTATTATTTATTTATTTTTTGTAACTTGCGGAAATATTTTTTATGCTCCAGGACCACCCAATGATTTGGTGCTCCCTCTCACAACATTAATTTTTGCTTTTCCTTTTTATCCCTGCTATTTTTTTCTTTTCCAATTTTATCCTCTCATTTACACTAAGAGACCACCTAAAAAATGGTGGTCCTTAGGGGTGGTAAACGAGCCAGGGGCCTTTGGCTCGGCTCGTAAAGGCCTGAGCTCGTTTAATAAAAGCTCGTGTTGGAACCAGACTTGGACTTGTATAAAAGCTCATTTAATAAAAAGGCCTCAGGCTCTAATTCAGAAGCTCGGCCTTAGAGCCTCCCAGGCTAGCCTAGTATATAAATATTTATTTATATTTTTTATACTGCTTGTAATAACTCTCTCTCTCATCAATTTATTTCACCTCATTTTATTGGTTTAACAGACTTTTTGAATGATTTTGTTCTATATTATGCTATTTGGATATATATTGAATTTATGTATATGTGTGGAATTACTGGTGCTGTTCTATATTACCTTTCATCCTCCTTCACACAAACAAACACACAAAAACTCATTCGTTCCACTGTACACTGCTCGTTTGTGTCTATTTATTTTTTATTTTTTATTTTTGTTGGCACTTTATTTTATAATGGGTTAAGATAATATAACATGTTATCTACCTTCTCTCACTTTAATTTTATTTATTTATTGCAGACTTTGTAAATTATTGCTGCAAATTGGAAGCTAAGGTTTCTATCCGAAAATTGATTTTTCTTGGAATTCTGTTATCTTATTTTTTATTCTTTAACATGCTAACAGGCTAAGACAGACTTCACACAGGCCTTTTTTTTTGTAAATAAATCAGGCCAATATTATATTCGTAACAGGTAACAGGCTAAGACCAGTTGGACACATTTAAATACAGGCTTGGCCCGTTAAGATCAAAGCTCGGCTCGGCCCTTTAACACCCCTAGACTGGTCCTGGATCACAATAAATTCTCTTGTAACTTGCAGGCAAATGCGAGAGGATTTATTATGGACCGGGATCACCATTTTTTAAGTGTTCCCTCAGTGTAAATGAGAGGATAAAATTGAAAAAGAGAAAAAATAACATGGGTAAAAAGGGAAAGAAAAAATTAATGTTGTGAATGAGAACACCAAATTATTGGATGATCCTCGAGCACATAAAATATTTCCGGCAGATACGGAGTTAAAGTTAATCATGTCTGTCAGCTTACCAAAAAAAAAGAAGTTAATCATGTCTGTTTTTATTTTTTTTAATATTTTACTCCTAGATAGGAGTGCTTGAAAACTGAAGCTCGATTTTTAGTATTTTAGGATATTTACCTTGTTATGCTATGGATTATATTTTCAGGTGAAAATATGCATTGACGCACAAATTTAACAGCTAATTAAATTTTGAAAGTATAAATGTCTCTCCAATTCAGGCTTCGGTATTGTACGTAAGCAAGGCAATCAAAACCGTATAGATATGAAAATAGTTTTTAGAATTATTTGAAACTCATTTGACTTTGAAAATATGATTTATATGCCTACGCGAACTTGTTTTAAACTACTCTTTAATTAGGTATGCTTTAAAAGTCCAAGTGTCTACAATTCAAAATGGGATTAAACTTGAGGTTAATAATTACTATATGATATTTCAGACGAATTTGTTTACACAAAAGACATTACGGAGTTGTTAAAAAAAATTACGGAAGGCTACTGTATAGTCTGCTCTGACAACGTGAAATAAAAAAGTTTCAAAATAATTGTTATTTATAAAAATGTTAATTTGTTTTAAATTATTTATTATTACTTTAAAAATTAAGATTGTATTAATTATTGTTTTTTATTTTTATCCTTATTGTATGATATATCTATATACTAAGTGAAATAAGGGAGAAAATACTAGTTAAACGAAAAGATAAATCTGATCAAATGAAATTATATTTTCTTAAAATTAAGCATAAATGATCGTTTTAATCTTTATATAAAATATTAAATAACAATTATTTTATAATAAATTTTAGCGTTTATATTCAATTTACTCAATTCAGCTGTATCAAATGAATGCCTTCTTCAACTTTTTTTTAGTAAATAAGCTAAATAAGGTCACGAATGAGGAATTTTTTAATATACTCTTTTCCTCTTTTCTTATATTTTCCTCCCAATTCCCTTTTATTTTCTACTTTTGATATGGAGCATCGTGTGCCGGCCCACAAAAGAAGCGCTCAATGAATGACTATTGAGTAAAAAAAGCACCAATGAACCAATGGCTCAATTAACAAAATCTGTTAGCATGTGAAATATTTTAAGTTCATTAGTTGTAGAAGAGATTGTGCAGTATGCACAAAATACATAAATAAAAAGAGATAATTAATTTATTCTATTTGATTAAGTTTGAGTTACAGATAGTATTTGATAGACATGCTTAATTACTTTGACATTTTATACCCGAAACGACTATATATTTCTGACCATCATATAATATCTGAGTTTTGCAAATTCTCATGTTGTATGAGAAATTGAAATTCATTTATAGAGATAAAAAATATGTGAGACCCATATGTTAAAAAAAATTATGAGTAAGATCTACATCAGCACGGAAATTGAAAGATGTGTAGGAAAATTTCAATTCTCATGTTAAATGAAAATTATAAAACCCATGATATATAGTTGCGTGGTCCATAACAATGACAAAAATATAGATATTCTATTTGAGGATATTGTGTGATCAATCTGACAAATAACATACGGTTTTCAAATACCTTATTGGGTGCACGAACACAAAACTTTTGATTTTTGGCAATACTTATGACGGTTGTCCTCTGCGCAAGTACGTTGCCGCCATATCTAACTTTAAATAAATCACTGAATTCATAACAAGTCACAATTGAAAATTTGATTCTTGTCTTATTTTAAGAAAAAAATTGAAATATAGTAAACGTATTACTTATAGTTTTGTAGTTGCATAAAAAAAATTAATTTGTCATTTACAAAGTAAATTCTAGCTGGAGGAGTACCTAATTAGCAACCAAGCTGTCCCTTATTATACCTTATTTTGCAAACTGATAGGGTAATGTGTCTAGCGGCATTGGGATCTGATGCGGACAATATATGAATAGTAATTTATAATATGATGACCTACCAGCTTCAATAATTCTAAGCTTTTCCATGGTTCTTGATTTCCAACATTAAGAAGCACCCAATAAGAAAATTGGAGTGGACCATAATATGTTGTGCATAGCGTGCTTCTCTTTAATGCCAAATTTCCCCAACATTAATTACCACACTCCTAGTGAAGTTATATTCGTAAGAAACAATAATGAATAAACAGTACACTAACGTGTGTCTTTTTTAGCCTTATGATCTTTACCTGTAATCAAAGAGAAAATGCGCGAACCCCCTTTATAAAATAGCCTAAATGTAGTCCTTTTTATGAGTAACTTAGTTTTTGTTTACTCCTGATCAATTTCAAGTCGATAGCAACCTCTTTATAGTATAGAAGCCTTTAAAAAATTTGTTTATGAAGTTTATCATTAGTTATAAAAAAAATGTTTTTTTCCCAAATCTGTAATAAGCACATCACTTTAATAATATGTAAATTAGAAACTAAGTTGAAAAGGGTAATACGAAAAATAATAAAAATTATATAAATATAAAGTGATATAAATGCATGTGTGTGTGTATATGTAATTACTAGCTGTATTCTCTTTATGGATCTTGGTTTGAAGGCAGCTATGACTTGAGATAGTGCTTGACATCTTAACGCTAAGAGACAAATAAAAGACAAAAACTCTCAACAGTATGAGTCTAGAGAGAGAGAGAGAGAGAGAGAGAGAGAGAGATTTTATAAGCTTGTGCCAAAGTTTTTTTAATTAATGAAAATTTACTGCATTTAAAGGAAATCAACCTAACAATTTGTAACTATTTGGTTCAAAACTTGAACCTTTCAAAATGAAATCTATTGTTTCAAAATACGAATTAATTATAAATATTTAATTAATTTTTTTAATCTAGTATTACTGAAAAGATTAATCTTAATACAAGGAATTCAAGAATAACATCTGCCATGTAATCTTAATCGATTAAAAGTGATTTAATAATTTTTTTTTTTTTTTCGTAGCAGTCTAACTGAGATACTCAGCCATTAAAATTCCTAGCGCAACAAGGCTGAAAGTATTTATATATATATACGTGTCAATACACAAAAGGCTCTACGTAACTAAGATCTACCAGGTTTTCTCGATACAATAAAAAGCATCAATAAAATTTTTTCCCATCAATCCTTACTCAACCAAATTCTTGGAAAAAATTTAGGGGTCAGAGGAAGAAAGTGTCTCATTCTCGGTTAAGTATTAGTCTCATCCTTCCTCCGGTAGCGAAACTCAATACATCCACTATTCCAATAAGGAGCTAGCCTACAGGGCCACTCTCCGAAGGCAAGGTAACCGAAGGAGGTTGAATAAGGATACCTCCACGTTATACCAAAAAAATAATTCCCATCACACCCACTCTCTCTCTTACTTTCTATCTCTGCTAAACCTGTACTCATAAAAGCGACCCACTCCCCAATCTCAACACTTGTTCCACTTATAAATACTTCCCCTCCCAAGTGCCCTTCAAAATCACAACAACACACATAAATAACCATTCGCTTCTTCTTCTCACTCTATCTCCTATTACTCAGAGTGTCATTCTTCAATTAATTAACACCCTCACTCCGCAATGAGAATCTCCCCAATGAGACCTCTACACCAAGCTCCAACGCTCATTTCAGCCACAAAACTCACCATCAAACCACAGTGCATAACCTTAACTCAACCAGCCAAGCCCAACACCTTACAACAATCCAATGTCGACACCGTTAAAAAGATGGAGAAAATGATGAACTTGTCATCATCGTTTGCATCATCGTCGTCGTCGTCATCGTCATCGGAGAAAGTTGGGAAGAGATGGAAGGAGTACCAAGGAATGAGAAACTGGGATGGTTTACTAGACCCATTGGATGAGAATCTTCGTGGCGAAATCCTTCGCTATGGTCATTTCGTTGAGGCTGCTTATAAATCCTTTGAGTTCAACCCTTCCTCTTCAAACTACGCCACATGCAAGTTCCCAAAGAGCACACTCTTCGAACGTTGTGGTTTACCTAACACAGGTTACAAGGTAACTAAACACCTACGTGCAACCTCAGGGATTCAGTTACCTGGTTGGGTTGACAAGGTACCGAGTTGGGTTGGAACTCAATCAAGCTACGTTGGTTACGTTGCAGTTTGTGACAACAAAGAAGAGATTAAAAGACTTGGTAGAAGAGACGTTGTTATTTCATTTAGAGGAACCACAACATGCTTGGAATGGCTCGAGAATCTTCGTGCCAATCTTACTCACATTCCATGCAACAACAACAACAACAACGTTATGTCCTCTGAAAATGGAGTACCAATGGTGGAAAGTGGGTTCTTGAGTCTCTACACTTCAGCAGCCATTAATAACCCTTCATTCGTGAGTTTGCAAGAGATGGTGCGGCAAGAGATTCATCGGATTCTCCAAACCTACGGCGGAGAACCTCTGAGCTTGACCATTACCGGCCACAGTTTGGGAGCGGCATTGGCCACTCTCACGGCGTACGACATAAAAACCTCCTTCCCCCGGCCACCGCTTGTGACGGTTATATCCTTCGGCGGGCCCCGCGTCGGAAACCGGAGCTTCCGGCAAAGCCTTGAGAAGCAAGGGACTAAGGTCTTGCGTATTGTGAACTCCGATGATGTTATAACAAAAATGCCTGGCTTTGTGTTTGATGAGGTGGACAAAACTCGTGCTGACGTGTCAAGCAATGGGATGTTCCACGTGGCTGGTTTTCCAAGCTGGATTCAAAAGCGAGTGGAAGAGGCACAGTGGGTGTACTCTGAAGTTGGGGAGGAATTACGCCTTAGTAGCAGGGATTCTCCGTACCTCAGGGGCGTCAACGTTGCCACGTGTCATGATTTGAACACATATATGCATCTTGTTGACGGCTTTGTCAGTTCCACGTGTCCCTTTAGATCCACTGCGAAGAGGTTCCTTCAGGGGTGACTTTGGAAGAGTTTGTGGACCAGTACAAATCTTAATTATAGAAATTTAAGTAAATATAGAAAAAAAGGGAAACAACCCTGAAAATTGGTTACATCTAATTGTCTGTAAATCAAAGTTAGATCTGACAGTTTTCACATTCCATGACTTAATTTTTTGGAATAATGCATGATTCAATTAATTACTTGCAAATTCTTGATATTCTTTTGCTAGCTTTTTTGTCCTTTATATTGTATAGCTACCAAACTTTTTTAACAATTGATTGCAGAAAAAACTGGTTTGGTACCATAGAAGGGTAATGCATTCATTCATTCATTCATTCATATTGCATAATTTTGTTATCTTGTGTAATAAAATAACATAGCCCAAAAATATCAAAGAGTGTTTCGAAATAAATTGGCTGAAAAAAGAAAAGCCTGTATCAGAAATTAATATAATAGTTTTACAAAACCGAAGTTGTAAGTGAGCGCAAAAAGGGTAACCAAGGCCCCATTGATGTGGGCCCATTTGGGAGCTCTTAGAAGAGTGCAAGTGTACTTTCCACCGTCGAGGTTCGCAATATCCACATCAAGTTGCTAACGAAAGCTACTTCCAATGTGTGGAGATTAATAATGCAAACATGTTTCCGTGTAAGGAAAACGCTTGGATTATCTTTGCTAAGAAAACAAGTGTTCTTACCTATAAGGAAAGCAACGCACCAAAAACATTCCCTAAAATTTTACAACATTGTGCATTTTTCATTCCAGATACTTCTTCAACCTTACACAATTGTGTTGGATACTTCTTTGATATTTTCAGGCCAATATCTTTTTTTATTTATTATTATCATGCCATTGCCACCATCAATGACGTCTCAATCATGTCCAAGAAGAGGGAAAAATGTGTGGCCATTGGTTAGTTTTATTTTGGACGGAGTCACATACGTTGTGACCATGTTATTTTTTAGGTAAGTCCCGATTCTAGAATAAACAATGAACAAATGGAAGTAAAACCTAGGATTAGAAACTATGAACAAATGCACACGAAATGAAAGCATGAACCCTCGGCAACCAATGGGTCTAAAAGAATGGGTCAATTTAACTAGTCAATATGATATTAGTGGATTTCTAGCTTCGGCAATATATGCAATGGTAAGTTAATGATCACATACATTGCATGTATGAAGAACTTGAAGTCAAAAAGTGCTTCAAAATTTAGTGCATGGATCCTTTTTTTTTAAGTTAGAAGCTACTTATAAGCATAAGTTAGGCCAAACAGATTTTGGGAAAAGCTCTTATAACGAAAAACACTTTTTTTTTTATAAAGAGGAAAAAAGCTGAAAACTAAAAGCTCCTAGGAGGAATTTTTTTTTCAAGCTCTTATCTATTTTTCTTGAATTGTGTGCTATTTTTTAAAATGAAGAATTATAAAGATAGAGAGAGAAACAATAATTTTCTTGAAATATGTGCTTTTAAGTAACTCCTAAGCTAAAACTTTTATGTGATTACCAAACTTTTGTTTCTTTTTTTAAGCATTTTCTTTTAGCTTTAGCTTATAAGTAGCTTCTAGTTTAAAAAAAGAAATTATCCAAACATGCTAGTTGCAAACATAAAGTAGTTTGCATTTGTTAACAAACCGATAGATTAGTCGGTTCCTTTCGTTTTGATAATAACTTGTCAAACCCCGTGTTAGGTTAATGTGAAAATAAAGAATATAAAAGGTTTTACCAAAAAAAATAAAAATAAAAATATTAAAGGTCCGAAATGGATTAGAATAATTAAAAAAATAAAGCTTCAATCAATGCCATTTCAAAGATTAATTATTCTGAATGTATTAACTTAGGTATAAATGTAAAAATGAATTTTGTTTCGAATATTGAGAATGTCAGTGTTCACATTGATAAAAAATAATTAGGATTAAGCACAATTGAATTCCAAGACACGATTAAGCTGGCAATTTTAAGATGTTATGAGCAGGTTGTAAACAACAACTTCAATATATCTGTGCAAATGTATTACATGCTCCGTGCAAATTAACAATATAGGACTTATGTTTGTGTAAATGGTGGGGTTAAGGAGGTGTTAAGATGAGCGTTCACTTCTCTAAACTCATATAAGCTTCTCTCTCTCTCTCTCTCTCTCTCTCTCTCTCTATTTTGGGAAGATGAAAGGAAATTAGACGCAACAAATATTATTATGGGTTTAATGTCTTATGTGTAGATTTTTTTTGTCATACATATAGTTGCAGTTACAATTTTAATTTGTCCATAAGCATTTAACCGTGAACGTCATCTCTAATATTTTTTTTTTATCATATAAACAACCATAATGTAAAGAACCTTGGATACACCACGTCAAAAAGAGTTAGCGTAAAGGGTGGGAGTGCTCAAGCTCAACACGCCCCCTCACACAAGAGCCTATTGGGCTTGAAGAGTGGAGATACAACAGGCTCAACCCCCAAAAGCTAGCTCAAAGGTTGGGAGTGCCCAAATTAGTTGCTCATACAATCAACGTGGGACTATATATCTCAACACGCCCCCTCACACGAGAGCCCATTGGGCTTAAAGAGTAGATAATGCAACAGGCTCAGTGCTAATAAATTCCACAAGAGAAAGTGGGGGACGACAAGACTCTGATACCATGTTAAAGAACCTTGGGATACACCACCCCAAAAGGTAGCTCAAAGGATGGGAGTGCCCAAGGTATAAAGGCCACATTAGTTGTTCATCCAAGCAATGTGTAACTATATATCTCACCACGCCCCCTCACACGAGAGCCCATTGGACTTGAGAGTGGATAATGCAACAGCGCAAATTAAAAAGCTAGCTAGCTCAAAGGATGAGATTAGTTGTTCATCCAACCAATGTGGGACTATATATCTCAACACATAACATGCAAGAAAAAATGCAGAGTACAATTTTACCCCCTTCATAAATTTTTTTGGCTCCGCCAAATTGGAATATGCAAGATACTCAATCTGAGAAAGCACCCAGCCAAATGATGAGTATGCTTACTAAGTAATTGCTTAAATTTGAAGAAAGTCAATAGTTCGTACTTTATATATAAAAGATTCATTAGGTGATGATAGACCTGATTAAATAAAAATTACCTACTTTTCAACAACAACTTAAACGCGCTTTACTCTTCAAACTCTCCAGTTTGTTGACCAATTCTTCTTTTCCAAGTTTTGATTCTTAGATTCCGGTGTGTTAAAGTTGAACATACTAGAATGTTAGGCTGTTGCGCACAATGATAAAATTAAATGGTGCTATCTTGCTGTTCTTCTAACCACACTATAACGTGAATCTTTCATAGCGCCTAAACAACGATGAGGAACCCCTTCTCTTTTACCATTATTTGAACAGGAGCATGGTAAATAGTTCTTTATTCAGATAATCTAAAACCAATAATTTTTCCAAAGATGCGATATCAACATAAATAGGTTTCGTAACAAGTAGCTGAACAAATTTGAGTACCTGATCATAATGTGTTATTATGCTAGAGCTTCCATGAAGTGGTTTGATGGCGGTGGCTGTAGGATGCTCTGCTTTGGTGAAATAAGGGGGTTTGGGGATAGGCAGCATCAGATATAATCATAATGTGCATAGTGCGCAAGGTCTAATATTTACCTGATTTGCCAAGAATTCCAAAAGGGTGTAGGGTTTTTTCCTTAGCTATTAAACCCAATACTTAGATCATGTTTGGATCATATCTTTTTTAAGTTATAAGCTACTTATAAGTTAAAGTTAAAAAAAAAAAGAGCTTAAAAAAGAGAGCTAAAAGATGTTTGTTAATTACATAAATTTTTTAGTTTAAAAGTTAGTTAAAAGCACATATTTCAAGAAAACTATTTTTCTCTTTATCTTTATAACTCTTTATTTGAAAAAAAAACACACAATTTAAGAAAAGCATATAAGAGCATAAAAAAAAGCTCATCCTAAGAGTTTTTATCCTTTACCTTTTTCCTTCAGTATATAAAAAATCTTTCATTATAAGAGTTTTTCTCAAAACTTGTTTGGCTATCTTATGCTTATAAATAGTTTCTAGCTTAAAGGAGTGAGATCCAAACAGGCATTTAATGAGACTAAGCTATATAAGTATCTAGAACAATAGCAATTCTAGTAGACATGTTGCGAGTGTTTTTGTTGTCTCTATATTTCTTGTGTCAGTTATGAAATTTAATACGTGTTTTGAAGAGTATTTATTGGTAGAATTAAGTGGCTCTCTTTATTAGTTGTTATTGCTGATATAATGAGTTTTTATTTGGGTAATGTAACTTTTAATGTCACGTGCCTTTCTATTTTCTCTTTCAAGTTTTTTGTGTAGCCTAAAATAGGCTTATGTTATTTGCTTTATGAAATATAGAACAACATTCCCATATTAACTAACATTGGTATAACGAGACACGTTCGTTGATATTAAATAATATTTTTAATTTATGTAGTATATATTATATTTAATATTCAATAATTTAACGCCCATTATTTAGTTAATAATTATTTATAGTCAATATATTGTGAAGTTTCAACGCAACTTCACAGGTAGATGCACTTGTGTCAGACACGACACGTTAGGGTTTTTGAAGTGTCGGTGCTTCATAGGGTATAAGAGCCTAGTTGTTATGGGTTAGATTTTCACCGCCCATTATTTAGTTAATAATTACTTAAGTTGTGAAGTTTCTTAGCACTGGTAGATGCACCTGTGTATTATCCACTCTTCAAGCCCAATAAGCTTTCGTGTGAGGGAGCATGTTAGAGAAATATAAAATCATTAATGTAATTTTACCTAATAGCTTAAGTTTTTGAGTTGAATTAGTTCTTTACATGTTGTTGGAAATATTCAAGTGAGTTATAAAGAAGTCCCACATTGGTTAGAATTGAACTAAGTGAGGACCATATAAGTACAAAAGATCCATAGACCTATAATCTTAAGATTTTGGGTTGAGATGTGGTATTGACATACTTATCATGGTTTGTCACTTAGGTCTGTTAGTGAAAAATTCCTTACAAAATGTTTTGAGCTTCTCGTACCATTCTTAACAAGACAATGACTCAAAGTAAATGAGTACATAAAATAAAAAAGTAAACAACCGTTTGGCAATTATTATGGCTATGTGAATATATAAGGGTTTTCTATGTAGCACCGATATCGACATGGGACACGTGACATGATACGACACGACACTCCGACGCATTAATTTTAAAAAATGTTAGATTTCGACACGTTAGTACACGTTTTGATATTAAATAATATTTTTAATTTCTGTAGTGTATATTATATTTAATATTCAATAATTTAACAAAAAAATGAATATAAACTTATAATATTCATAAATTTTGCAAAGAAACATAAGATATCCCAAATATTTATATTAAACTCAGTAAAATGGTAATCGTAATCTAACAAATCTAATAGTTGGAACTAAAAACTCAACGCAATGCAACCTTTGAACTTTTTTTGAATTTCTATAATGCGTGTTGAAGTGTCAGAGTGTCCGAGAGTGCCGGAAAGTGTCGGACACGACACGTCAGTATTTTTGAAGTGTTGGTGCTTTACAGAGGGTCTTCACCAAATATTATGTTTTGACTAGCACTATATGGAGCATACATAACACAATTTAAATGAATGGGATGTCAATTGTCAAGTAATTCACCTTGTTCTCATTATGTTGAGCATGAAGCGACTTCATTTTTGTGGATGAGCATATGATGTACTGGTTTCAGCATAAAAGTTAATTGTCCTTTCGTGTTCATGGATTTCTTTCTACTTCAGTTTCATTTTGTTCACGTTTTTTTACATTATTCTTTGTAGGGTTTTCAATTCAAAAATACTATCAGAAGTTAAAGTGCTAGGGAATGATGAAATATTTAGCACTTTCAATTACATCATTTGGCAAACTCAAACAAAAAATGTTGTTACCTCGATCGTCAATTGTGGCCTAAATACTTAACTGATTTTGAAATTTATTGATTCTAATACAGAAGAAGTTCCAATTATTAAAGAGAGTACTGATTCATTATAACGTGTTAAAATTTTACATGATCTTAGCATGCGTAAATTGTCTTAATTTTTTCTTTTCAGAAATTTATAAATGTTGATAATGCCTCACTTATTTTATATTTATAAAGAGATGAAAACAAAAATTTCAGACAATCTTATCATGTAAAAATCTGACATCATAAAATTTATGATAACGAAATGTTGTTTCCATTTGTTTAAGATACTTTGCCAATTAAGATACGTTATGAATCTACACACCGCTCGAGCAGTGCATATGCAAATGGATATCATGTTTATGTTTTTCGAATTTTTTTTAGTAATATGTTTTTCAAAATTTAACCACAACATTCCTACGATTTTCATGTCTTCTTGTGGTTTCAGTAATAAATGTGGGGTTTTATAAGAGTTATGTTGTAGGAATAATGATTGTGTTATGTTGTAGAGATTCGCCGGAATTTTTATTTTTTATTTTTTTGTTGCGTGCCCCAGAAAATATTGTGTGTAGGAAATTTTTTATGATCATGTTATATGATAGATGATAAACTCATAAATGTGAATGGCAGTATGGCACTGTTTGGTCCCATGCGCTACACAGATTTTTTGGCGGCTTTCAAGGCCATGGCTTGCTTTGGCTTTAAACGATGGGCTTGTGATACGCTTTTAATATGATAGAAATTTCATGGTTTAAATCTGCGTCTCTTGTAAGGGGCAAAAATTGAAAAATACATGTTATAAAAAAAAAAAATTTGAAAAATACAAAAAGAGAGGCATATGAGATAGCCTAATAACACGATTTTATATCTAAACCAAGAGCAGCAAATGGGTTCCAAAAGTAAGATCTAAGTTGTATGATTGGCTAAATGTCCCATCTCATATATCTTCACTAGACAAGAACAACAAAAGGGTACCGAACGAAAGATCAAAGTTCCATGATTGGTTAAATCACCCAAGAAGTTGGTCCCATCTCATATATATTCACTAGACAAGGGTATTTGGGCGTGCATTTCATGCGAGTTTTTGTCAGTAAGTTAAACGTGAAACGGCCTAATTTGAAGTGAATGAAATGTAGTATTATGTTGAGCTCTTGTATAAGTTGATGAAAGGGAAATTCCATGCAATTCATGTTTTCATCAATTCCATTTAGCGATTTCAATTTATATTTATTTACGTGAGCAGTTGATTTCCATCAACAATTATAAATACCTTTCCGTTTGTCGCGTGATACATGTGAGACACGTACAAAATATTCAACTTTTCATTTCTGCCCCAAAGCAAATAAGCTGAAATGATTTATAATTTTTGACTAAGGGCCTTTTTGCTTGTATATTTTTTTTTAAACTGTTTTATAGAATAATTAATGAATTAAGTATTTTTTATATATTTTTTATTTTGAAAACTAAAAGTCAAAACATGAATAAAAATAACTCTGATATGCTCTCTAAATTTAATTCTAAAAAAAAAAATTACAATTTTCAAAATTTTGTATAAAACAGACCTTAACAAATAGAATTTTTTACTCTAAAAATAAAAAAACTAATTTTCAAAACAGATTTCAAACATGTCCTGATCGAAGCTATTAAGTTGTTTATATTTTGAATAAGTAGTTTGAAAGACATAAATAGTTTATGGGATTTAAAAGTCGAGGTATTCTACTCTATTGAAGTCAGAATCCCATTTAACATGAGATGGACTCAAAATTTGACTCTAGCAGTAGCGGATCCAGGAATTTTTTATGTGGAGGGCGAAAAAATCAAGTTGAATGACACCAAGCCACGTAAAATAACCAACAATAGCTCTAAAAACAAGTTAAATAATCTTTTCATGATTTGATATACTTTATTGATATTTGAGAGGGCATAAAGGAGTAAAGCAATAAGTAACAAACAGTAGATGTATAACCAACTTAGTTTGACGAATAATACATACAACAGACTTTATATTTCAATCACGACTTCTATAACAATTTTCACAAATTTACAGGATGGTATTAGAAGAATAAATAACTCATATTTACAGCACAAATATGAAGGTACTTAAAACAAAAGACGCTCCAAATAAACAACCAGTTCTTCATCAATAGCAAAACAAAAGCATATGCAATCAAGAGAACATAATTCATACTTAAACATTGTATATAATAAATATAATTGGATTTTATATAATAAACATACTTTTGATATGAAAATTAAAAAATTTATAGTAGAATTATCGACTGTATTGAATTATAATGAATGAAAATGAGATCTAAACTTTTCTCTTTGAATTTAGACTTTCACAGGGTGTTGTGTGAAAGTTAGTCTACATTAATGTGGATAGTACTTTTGTATAATTTTTTTAGTTGAGTGAGAGAGATTTAATTGACTTTGTGTGATCTTGAAGTTTTTTTTTGTTTTTTTTAATAAACTGTGATCTTGAAGTTACTAAAGAGTTAGTGAGATATATTTGCTTGGTTTTAATGTCAGGTCAAGAATTTATTTCGAAATAATTTTTCTCTGTATCATCTTTTAAGAGGATTTGATTTCTATTTCTTGTTTGAATTTGAGTGGGTTTTTTTTTTTTGGGCTAGGAAAATTATTTTATATTAAGCTCTCAAGTATATTTTATGAATTTTATTTTATTTTTTAATGTTACTTGTTCCACTTCTTTGGGTTTTAAGTAAACAATTTTGGTCAATGTATTTACCTTAAGGTCATTGGAAACATAATATTCCCTTTTTTTATTGTATGTGGATGACATAATTGTTAAGCATATTGATATAGATTTCTTGTTTGGTGAATCTCTAAGTAAAGGATTTATTCCCATAGTTTTTAAATACATGTAGAGAATATCAGCATGTGAATTCCTTGATATTTATTAGTGGTAGTTTGCGTTTTTTGTTATTTGCTTATCATGTTCAACATTTTATTTTTGTTATAGTTGTGTTTTGATTGATACACAAATTTCACTTTGAGCAATCGATAATGCATTAAGTTTTGTTATTGTATATATTGCACATAGGGTACTAGGCTTAATAAGTTTGACTAGTTTTCCTCTGTATTCACGGTAAATTATAAAATAGTCTCTCCACAACTTGTCGCATCCACAGTTATGACTTATGAACAAGGAATGGTATAACATGTAGAGGAAGATCTTGGTCCTTCAATTTTTGTAGGAATGTAGATAGCATAGACATGTTAAAACAGAAGAAGAGTAGGTGTTTAACACCCATCGGACATCGACATGCTCCTAGCACGTTGTCAACAATTTTCAACACTTTAACCAATCTGACACGCGTGTTGGACCGATTCCAACAAGATTAAACGATATTTTTTGCAAGTAAAATCATAATTTTAGAACCAATAATATATATATATATATATATATATATATATATATATATTATATATATATATATATATATAAAATAAAATAAAGGATTAAATTATGAATAATCCCTAAATGGAGTCAAGTTCCATTTAGGGAATTTTTTTGTAAATAAAATCACAAATTTTCAGAAATTAATGTAAAGTGTAAAGATGATAAATTTTGTAGAGGTGGTGAAGATGAAAATGCTCCATTAAATGAAAATAATTGAACTTTTATTGTAATGTAGTATGCAAAACTTATGTTTTTCTATGAATATTTTATTATTTTTTCTTTCTATTAATTTAATGGAGTTATGGCAATGATTTATTTTATTTGAATTTTTTTGATTAAATTAATGAATATATGAAAAGTAATATACATTATATATAAAATATTTTTTAATATAAAGTGTGTCCCAACGTATCGAAATATAAATTTATTTAAAATTGGCATATCGTAGTGTTTTACGGTTTCAAATCGCCTGTCGATGCTTCACAAGCAGGAATATTATAGCAAATAAGACAACATTTAGAGATATTAAAAATTATTTCTTCAACAAATAAGTTTAAACCATTTATATTCTAATTTGGTATAATCTTAATTCTATTTTCTTAGATAATAACTTTATATTTGAATTGTTAGTGAAGTGAGAGCCACGTATGTAACCCTAATGGTATAAACCAAGGCTATGCTAGGAGTTCCTAGGTGTTGTGTGTGGCAATGGAGGAGGTGTTGAATGGCTGCTATGACTCTTCAAGTCGGCATAATAACAACTTATACAAGAGATATATTGTGTGTGTGTTTGTAGTAAAGAAGGAGGCGATACATATAGTTAGGGTTAGACTCCACCTTTGAGGGGAAGTGGGTTCAGTCAACTAGTATAGGGAAGATTCATATTAGCCTGGCCTTGCAAGGGCAACGCACTTTGCAGCCAGATATGCGATCAGCATATAAGGAATTCTAAGACAAAAAGAGGAAGAATGTGACTCAATCTGATGCAATAAAGGCAAAACAACTGTTAAGATTGTCCAATATCTGAATATCAGGTGTTATACTGATTTTGTATTGATTTCACAGGAAAAATGCACAAATTGAAGTCAAAAAGGATAAAGCAAAACTAAAAGCCCACGCTGCCAGCGTGGGAATGGCGCTCACAGCGTGACAAGCACAAATTGGACAGAAGCCCCCGCGCTTGCAGCGCGGGGGAAGGAAAAATGGCAGAGGCTCCCACGCTCACAGCGCGGGAACCGCGCTGCCAGCGTGGGAGGCGCGAAAGATTGGAAATTTGAATTTGAAGAATTAGGTCAAAGTCTCTTATAAATAAGAGACTCAACCTTGAGGAAAACACACACAAAAACCCTGAGGCAGATCCGGCTTGGAGAAGAGGGGAAGTCGTTCTTCGTGTTCGTCGTCCCGTTCTTGTATTTTTCTTTCTTTTTTAATTTAAGCTTATGTTGAATCTCAGATCAGCGATCATGATGTTGATTGGCTAGATCTATTTTCTGTAGTCAGGGTCATGATCCCTTTGTGAACAATTGGTACGAAGGATTGAATCACTCTGTGTGTTGATTTTAATATACTTTATCTTTATCTTGTGCGTATTGATATTATTTTTGTTAGATCTGATCAACCTAATAGGGGATGATATTCTGGGGATTAGGGTTTACAATAGGAATATTGGAATTCTGATTCTGAAAGGAGATAAAGATGACGATTTATGCATGTTCTAGGGATATACTTGTATAAATCGCAGTCGTTGGATTTATCTGCGTAATTCTTAATTTCATGCGTTATTACTAAGGGATTAGGGTCCCAATTGAATTAAATGGTTAGATCACCAAGGGATTGGGATCTAACTAATTATTCTTAAGATGATAATTTGTCTGAGTTATTAATTTAAAGGAATATTGTGAATCAATACAAAGTAAAATTGGGATCATTTGGTGAATGTACCCTGGCTGCTGTGTTTTCTCATGTCTTTTACAAAAATATTCATTTACGTTCTTATTCTATTTCTTTTAACAAAAATCTAAAAACAAGTCTTTTACTTTTCTTATCAATTAATTTAAGTTACAATATTTGTCAACAACAATCGATTCATCTAACTTAAGAGGACTGGTTATCGTAGTAATTATTTTATAATCCCTGTGGAGACGATCTTACTTACTACTTTTTTACTTGGAACGATCGGTATACTTACCGAGTTCGCAACATAGCTGCGGGCAATTGCTGTGCAGGAAAAGGGAGAGGGAACATACTCCAATGTAGAGTACTTTGATATCTTATGCTGGGATGTCTGGTGGGCAGCACTAACAGGTCAGTGCTATTGTAGCAAGTCTGGGATAGTGTATTAGGGGTAGGGTAAAGTGTGTGTCATTTTTAAAGGATGTAAAGTTGTATTATTTTAAGAGAGAGTAAGAAATAGATAAATGAGGAGAGAGAGTTGACAAAAAAATAAAGGTGTGGGTCCCACCTTTTTGTGAGAGTGAAATGATATAAGTTATGTCATTTAAAAGGATAAACAATTTTCCCTTTAATGTTAGGCCAATAATATTGGGCTAGCAAATTGACAAGAACAATATTTCATGATTTTTTTGGGGTCAAGGGGATGAGTGGGAAAATAGGTGCTTGTGTGTCATAGAAAATCAAAGCCATCTCTTACTATAAGACAGTGTAAAATGCAATCAGAAGTTACGACAAATCTGCGTGAAACGATCAAAGCTATAAAACATTTACTAATTAGACTGTACGAGAGCTCAGAAATATTAATGGGTTGTTGTATTAATTTCAAGCTCAAATCTTTTCGAGTTGACACTATCAAATGAATTGGGTCAGTCCAATTTGTAATGTGATAACTGCAAGTGAGTTTTTCTTTTTTGTCGTTTTTTCTCCCGAAAAAACCTTGAATCCAGCAAAGCCTTCTTCTCGCTAAGAAGCTTATATACTAGATTATTTTTCAAAATATGAAAATGAAAAATTTATTAATTATAATACTCTGTGTATGTATCATATTCAAATAAGTAAAATGTACAAATTTATTTTCACAAAAAAAAAAAAATGTACAAATTTATAAAGCAAACCAAAAGAATTTAGTTTGGTTTTCTAAGCCGAACTAAACATTTGATTTTAAAATATTATTTGCTCCAGCTTTCAGCAAGCCGTCTTAGCTCAGCGGTAGAGCGCGTGGCTTTTAACCACGTGGTCGTGGGTTCGATCCCCACAGACGGCGTTTTTAAGATATCTTCTGAATTTTGTCGCTCTTGTCGTTTAGCAGATTGGTCATTACTCATTATAGAAAACGATGGATAATGGGCCCATATTTAGTTTCAATATTTTACTATAATTAAGTACCCTAGCTCCAAAATATCTGAACCATTCAACTATATCAGCAATTATTTCAAGCACAAAAAATTAAAAACATAAAAAGAGTAACTTAAAAAAATTCTATACATATAAATCAATCTTTTTTCAGAACTTATAGACGATAAATCACTTCTAGTCTTCTACTATGAGATTAAAGATAGTACTAGTTAATAATTGTTTCTTTCAACTTTTGAAAGAATTCTTCACGTGCTTGAGTCATTCAAATTTCACCACATTTAATTTTAGGTAAGACCATGTTATGAAGCACTTGTTGGGAAATAAACACCAATTACCCCTTCCAGGACCTGTTTAGAATGATTTCCAACAAGCAAAATAAATGTGCTAATGACAACTATGCATGAACCAAAAACACCATGTAACACAAGTCAATTTTAACGTGGAAAACCTCCTCAATGTGAGGAGTAAAAACCACGGGACCGATTTCGGAGTCCGCCCAAATTCTCCACTATCAACAAAGTGAGATTACAAATGGTTCCAAAGCAATTACAATCAGCTATAGCACCATCAAAACAACTTCACAACTAGTTGTACCAAAAGATGCAAGAGACATACATATATGACCAAGCTTCTGTCCGAAATTAATCTAAAATAACAGAAGCGTCTACTCCCAAATCGCAACGGTCAGATTAAAGAGCAACAAGAGAGGAACACACTGACCAATTTTGAGGACAATCGAACGGTAGACCAAAGAGAAACCTCTCTCTGAACTTCACTGCCCAGAACAGAGCAGAAAAACGATGGCCTCTGTTTGCAGCTGAATAATTCCCTCTTGACAGCTCCAATCGCAAAACTGAACGTTCAAAGTCTAGTACAGTATGTTGTAAACCTTGTACCAAAATTTCAGCTCAGATCAACGGTTCATTTGGGAGAGATGAATCTCGCAACCTTGCTGCCTTCTGCAGAACTCTGCACACAACCAGTTCGGTTTTCAATTTTCTGCAGATGATGCAGACCTCCGATCAAGATTCTGACTGGTAGATATGAAGAGACATGAGTTGGGAAGGTACTGAAAAAATTTTAGCTCAATCGGACCACAAACGAATGAGATATCACAGAATCTTCAGACCCTGCTCCTCCCACTCTTCACCTGCGAATTTGGTGGCTGATCTCTCCCTTCTTCTTCTCTTTTGAAATGCTCTCCTCACACACAAAATGGCTGCTCAACATACTACACAAAAGGAACCCTAGATTTTATTCCTTATTGGGCTGGACATTTGGGCTTTTAATTTGTAAAGGCCCAACAAATCTCCCCCTCCAGTCCAATGAGGGAGATTACAAACAACAATCATCAAGTGGAATCCATGCCGGCAACAAGCCGACAAAATTCAAACTTCTCTCTAGGAAGTGCCTTTGTCATCATATCCGAACCATTGTCATCGGTGTGCACTTTATCAAGCTCCACTTCTTTAGCTTCTAGCACATCTCTTATCCAATGATACCTTACATCAATATGTTTGGATCTTTGATGGAAGGTAGAGTTCTTGGCTAGGTGTATGGCGCTTTGGTTGTCACAAAGTAAGACATATCTCTTTTGAGTAAAGCCAATCTCTCTTAAAAACTTCTTCATCCATAACAACTCTTTACAAGCTTCGGTTGTTGCAATGAACTCTGCCTCTGTAGTGGAAAGTGCAATGCACTTCTGTAACCTTGATTGCCAAGAAACCGCACCACCTGCAAATGTAATCATATACCCCGAAGTAGACTTGCGAGTATCAACATGACCTGCCATATCTGAATCTGTGTAACCAACAAGCTCAGGCTTGCCATTTCCAAATCTGAGACTCAAATTGGAACTGCCACGAAGATATCTCATAATCCATTTAACCGCATTCCAATGCTCCTTTCCTGGATTAGAAAGAAATCTACTAACAACGCCAACTGCATAAGCTATGTCAGGTCTAGTGCAAACCATAGCATACATCAAGCTTCCTACTACTGAGGCATATGACACTCTAGCCATATCTTCCTTCTCCATATCATTAGAAGGGCTATGTTGAGCACTTAGCTTAAAGTGGATAGCAAAAGGTGTACTAACCACTTTAGCATTACTCATACTGAATCTATCAAGAACCTTCTTGATATATTGCTCTTGCGATAAGTACAACTTCTTATCATTTCTGTCTCGATGAATTCGAATGCCAAGAATCTTCTTTGCTGGCCCTAAATCCTTCATAGCGAAGTACTCACTTAGTTGCTTCTTCAATGTGCCAATTCTAGAAGAATTTCTGCCAACAATCAACATGTCATCAACATAGAGCAACAAAATGACAAAATCATCATCAAAGAATTTTTGAAAAAATACACAATGATCAGAGTTAGTCTTTTGGTAGCCTTGCTCCCCCATAACAGACTAAAACTTCTTATACCATTGTCTTGGTGCTTGCTTCAAGCCATAAAGACTTTTCTTCAATTTGCAAACATAATCTTCCTTTCCTTTCACTATGAAACCCTCTGGCTGATCCATATAAATCTCCTCTTCCAAGTTACCATGGAGAAAAGCTGTCTTAACATCCATTTGCTCAATCTCTAAGTCTAGGCTAGCAGCTAAGCCTAGAACCACTCGAATGGATGACATTTTCACAACAGGAGAAAAAATCTCATTGAAGTCAATGCCTTGCTTCTGACTGAACCCTTTAACAACCAATCTTGCTTTATACCTGGGCTGTGAAGTAACTTCATCTTGCTTCACCTTATACACCAATTTATCTTTCAGAGCTCTCTTACCTTTAGGTAGCTTTACCAACTCATATGTATGGTTCTCATGCAATGAATGCATCTCTTCTTGCATGGCTTCAATCCACTTACTCTTGAGCTCATCTTCCATAGCTTCTTCAAAGCATTCTGGTTCCCCTGAATCAGTCAACAACACATACTCACTTGCAGGATACCTGGTGGAAGGTGCTCGGTCTCTAGTAGATCTCCTAGGTGCAACATCTGAAGTAGCATCTGTGGGAGTCTCTGGCAGAGGGAACTGCTCATCAACATTATCATGATTCTCCACTGGCAGTGGAACATTTGTGTCATCTAAATCACCTGCACCATGTTCTTCTTCAACCTGTGGTAGATCACCTGTAACAGGAGGTGGATCCATGTCAATTAAATCATGATTACTCTCTGGAACTGGAATATCTGATTTCTCAATATCCCGTATAGTCTGATCTTCCATAAACACAACATCTCTGCTTCTTACAAGCTTCTTCTCTACTGGATCATAGAACTTGTAGCCAAACTCATCATGTCCATAACCAATAAAGACACACTGTCGTGTTTTCACATCAAGCTTGGATCTTTCATCTTTTGGGATATGCACAAAAGCCTTGCACCCAAATACACGTAAGTGATCATAAGAAGGATTCCTGCATGTCCAGACTTTATCTGGAACATCAAACTGCAAAGGAACACATGGTGTGAGATTTAAAACATGAACAACAGTGCTCAAAGCCTCACCCCAAAATGACATAGGCAATTGTGATTGTGAGAGTAAGCATCTGACTCTCTCAACCAATGTCCTGTTCATCCTCTCTGCAAGACCATTCAATTGAGGTGTCTTAGGAGGCGTCTTTTGATGTCGGATGCCCTGTTGTGTGCAATAGTAATCAAAAGGACCTGTATACTCTCCTCCATTATCTGTTCTGATGCACTTCAACTTCTTCCCAGTTTGTCTTTCAACTGAGGCCTGAAACTCCTTAAACACATCTAACACTTGATCTTTTGTCTTCAAGGTGTAAACCCATATCTTCCTTGAATGATCATCTATGAAGGTAACAAAATAAAGAGCCCCACCAAGCGTTTTTGTCTTCATAGGACCACAAACATCAGAATATACCAAGTCAAGTGTACTAGGCATTCTTGAAGGATGAGAACTCTTGAATGCAACTTTGTTTTGCTTTCCCGCTAAGCAATGAGAACACTTCTTCAATGGTGCCTTCTTCAATCCGGGAAGTTGCTCCTTACTGGCTAACATTGTCAAGCCCTTTTCACTAATGTGACTAAGTCTCTTGTGCCATAGCTCCATTGTATCTTTATCTTTTTCAGCATTAATTTTCTCTGTAGAGATCTTTGCATGTGTAACATACAAGGATGAACATTTCTTTCCTCTAGCCACAATCATGGAGCCTTTAGTGAGCTTCCACTGACCATCATTGAAGGTGTTGCAATATCCCTCATCATCAAGTTTTCCTGTAGAGATTAAATTTAAACGAATATCAGGAATATGTTTAACATTATGTAAAACTAACCTTGTGCCATTGCTGATCTCCAAGCACACATCTCCAACACCAATTACATTGGACAAGCCATCATTGCCCATCTTAACAAATCCAAAATCACCGGATTTGTAAGATGTAAAGAAATCCCTGCGAGATGTAGCATGAATAGATGCACCGCTATCTATCACCCAGCTGGTCTCATGACATAAAAGATTAACAGCATCACAATCATAAACAAGGAGAAAATCTGAAGTGGTAGTAGCAACTCGATCATCTTTACCACCTTCATCATTCTTGTTATCTTTCATTTTCCCTTGTTTATTATCTTTCTTCATTTTCCAGCAATACTTCTTTATATGTCCTTTCAAACCACAATAGTGACACTCAACATTGGCAAACTTGTTAGACTTGCTTCTTCCTCTTTCTTTATTCTTCGGACCTCGGCTTTTACTTCTCCCCCTTCTTTCTGTAACTAAGACTTCTGACTTAGAAGATGAAGCTTGAGTCTTTCTTCTCATTTCTTCATTCAAGATACTACCTTTCGCCAAATCCATGCTGATTATACCATCAAGGGCTGAATTAGATAGAGACATTTTAAACGTCTCCCACGAGTCCGGCAAAGTACCAAGCAACCATAACCCTTGTACTTCATCTTCAAATTTGATTCCCATTCCCGCTAACTAAAGAATAATTCCTTGAAATTTATTCAAGTGATCAGTCATAGAAGTACCTTCTTGATACCTCAACATCATCAACTGCTTAATCAAGAAGAGTTTGTTATTACCGGTCTTTCTTGCAAATAGTTGTTCAAGCTTGTTCCACAGTGTCCGTGCATGAGTCTCATCACTAATATGATTCAAAACATTATCATCTACCCACTGCCTGATGTAACCACAAACTTGTCTGTGAATCAACTTCCATTCTTCTTCGGTTTTATTTTGTGGTTTCTCATTACCAAAGACAGCCAAGTGATACTCCTTCACATAAAGAAGATCTTCCATCTTTCCTTTCCATACATGATAATTTGAACCATTCAGTGTAACCATTCTACTTGTATTAACCTCCATATTTAAACACAAGTCAACAGGCAAAAATAACACAAGCTCTTGATATCAGTTGTTGGGAAATAAACACCAATTACCCCTTCCAGGACCTGTTTAGAATGGTTTCCAACAAGCAAAATAAAT
This sequence comes from Gastrolobium villosum, assembly GCA_032173675.1. Classification (NCBI taxonomy): domain Eukaryota; kingdom Viridiplantae; phylum Streptophyta; class Magnoliopsida; order Fabales; family Fabaceae; genus Gastrolobium; species Gastrolobium villosum. Next base: position 101,899 of record JAVKPL010002950.1, read on the forward strand.
GTGCTAATGACAACTATGCATGAACCAAAAACACCAAGTAACACAAGTCAATTTTAACGTGGAAAACCTCCTCAATGTGAGGAGTAAAAACCACGGGACCGATTTCGGAGTCCGCCCAAATTCTCCACTATCAACAAAGTGAGATTACAAATGGTTCCAAAGCAATTACAATCAGCTATAGCACCATCAAAACAACTTCACAACTAGTTATACCAAAAGATGCAAGAGACATACATATATGACCAAGCTTCTGTCCGAAATTAATCTAAAATAACAGAAGCGTCTACTCCCAAATCGCAACGGTCAGATTAAAGAGCAACAAGAGAGGAACACACTGACCAATTTTGAGGACAATCGAACGGTAGACCAAAGAGAAACCTCTCTCTGAACTTCACTGCCCAGAACAGAGCAGAAAAACGATGGCCTCTGTTTGCAGCTGAATAATTCCCTCTTGACAGCTCCAATCGCAAAACTGAACGTTCAAATCTAGTACAGTATGTTGTAAACCTTGTACCAAAATTTCAGCTCAGATCAACGGTTCATTTGGGAGAGATGAATCTCGCAACCTTGCTGCCTTCTGCAGAACTCTGCACACAACCAGTTCAGTTTTCAATTTTCTGCAGATGATGCAGACCTCCGATCAAGATTCTGACCGGTAGATATGAAGAGACATGAGTTGGGAAGGTACTGAAAAAATTTCAGCTCAATCGGACCACAAACGAATGAGATATCACAAAATCTTCAGACCCTGCTCCTCCCACTCTTCACCTGCGAATTTGGTGGCTGATCTCTCCCTTCTTCTTCTCTTTTGAAATGCTCTCCTCACACACAAAATGGCTGCTCAACATACTACACAAAAGGAACCCTAGATTTTATTCCTTATTGGGCTGGACATTTGGGCTTTTAATTTGTAAAGGCCCAACAGCACTGACACTTCAAAAATCCTAACGTGTAGTGTCCGACAATCTGACATACGTTATAGAAATTCAAAAAAGGTTTAAAAGTTACATTGCGATGAATTTTTAGTTCCAACTATTAGATTCATTGGATTACAATTACTATTTTATTGAGTTTAATATAAATATTTAGGGTATCTTATGTTTATTTCCAAAATTTATTAATATTATAAGTTTAGATTCATTTTTTTACTAAATTATTGAATATTAAATATAATATACACCACATAAATTAAAAATATTATTTAATATCAAAATGTATCCTAACGTGTCGAAATCTAACATCTTTTAGGATTAACTTATCGGAGTGTCGTATCGTGTCATGTGTCCCGCGTCAATATCGATGCTAGATAGGCTAGAGGAACTGCCATGTGTGAGAACCCTTTAGGCCTTAACACGACTTCAATTATTAACCCAAATCTCGTATGACTGACACATAACTTAAACGTGCATCCATCTCAGGTAGCATTAGCATGCCTTACGAATGAGAATATCTTTGGTGTATTAGATGTACCGAACACGGTATATCTTTTTTGTAAATTTAGTAAATATTTTATTACTTTTGAATTTTTTGTTTTCCGCCATATTACAAATTTTACCAAATTTGGAAAAATGATGTACCGTGTTCGGTACATCTGATACACCAAAGATATTCTCTTTACGAACATGAGAATAATTGTTGATGGAAGATTATATTTATAAAATTTTTTATTTATGAATTCTTTCAAATTACGTTATATTTTGTTTTAGGGGTAAGATATTCTTATTACCCATTTTTACTATTATCACTCCACTAACACTTTAATCATCATTTTGGATTCAAAAGTTTTTTTTTTCTGTCTCTTCATTCAATTTTTCTTCTAATCCAATGGTGATTTGAGTGTTAGTGAAATGATAGTAGAAAAAATGGATAGTAAGAATATCCTACCCCATATTTTAGAGGTAAAATTTTTTTGATTAAGATTTTATCAATAAAATATAATATAATTTGTAAATTTATAACAAAAAAAATTGTTAATATAATCTTTCTCATTGTTGAAATGACAAAATCTAAGAAATCTTTTGTAGTTATTATTCACTCACAAACGACCTTTATCCAATTTCAATGAATAATTAAAAACATAATTCTCTAGGTCCGCCTAGGACACAGCGGAAGACAAAAAGCACCCTTAACATGATAGTCGAAGTATCATATCTGTAGATTTAACATAAAAGGTTTATCATCTATCATTTAACATGATCACAAAAAATTTTCTACACTCACAACATTTTGTGGGGCCCGCAGCAAAAAACAAAAAAAAAAACTCTGACACGCAAAACGAATCTCTATAACATAACACAACCATCTTTCCTACAACATAACTCTTATAAGACCCAACATAAAATTACGAAAATTTAAAGGGGTACACAGTAAATACCAAGAAAAAAAAAGCAGTTTCCGCAACAACAAAAATGTGGCTACAAAATTTGAATTAATAAAATTTTAGTATTTGTAAATTTAATATTTTAAATGATGTATATTTTAAAAGTTCATAAAGAATAGTCTAATATTTAAAAGAGCATGACATTTCCACAAAGAAAAAAGAAAATGAATGTCACACATTAGAGGCGCCATAAATTGAATCTTAAATATAATCTTTATATCCGTTGGTATAAATATTCTCTGATGAATATGACAAATCATTAAAATTAAAAAGACTTTACTTAAAAATTATTTTAATTGAAATTTAGAATTTGATAGAATTCAATACTTATCACGACAGAAACCGATGTTATTTTTTGGGATAAGACTCGTTATTATCACGACAAACTTAATTTAAGTATAAATTTTTAAGGAAAAATATTTATCCTTTTAAATAACACAACTTATATTCTTTTACTCTCACAAAGAGGTGGGACCCACACCTTTATTTTTTTTTGTCAACTCTCTCTTCCTTTATCTATCTCTTTCTCCCTCTTAAAATGGCACAACTTTACGTCCTTTAGAATGATTTACACTTTACCCAAACTTTTATCACGCTAAACATGTTATTTTCGTGCAATTAATCCTTCAAGTTTCACCGTTTGTTATATCCCAACCTAAACATTCAAAGGAAGATATCAACATTAATTGGAAAACAGAAACGTGAATATAGGGCTTGATACTATATCATATTGGTAGTAGATTGTGACAGAGCAGAGAGCCAGGGCGGTGGGATTCAGCAAACACGTGGTTTTAGGAAAGATTAGTGGTCGGTGGTGTTCTAAGAAGAACATAATTCAGCTTTAACTATTTATCAGAGTATTCATTTTTGTACGTGTTCAATTCAAGTTAAACCATTAACGTCCAAATCTTATTGTTTTTCAATCCCAATATTTAATTACTATTCTCTGTAGAAATTAGAATGAGGCCTGATATATATTATAGCAGCTATACAATGAACTTATCTTAATAATCAAAGGGAGGACATGATGATTTGGAAGGAAAAATACTTCATATACTTACGATAGGTTATATAATTTAAGACTAAGGATATTTTGACTACCAAAATTTCTTATAACTAACTTATTACCCATCACATCACCATTGGATCAAGAAGAGAATGTTAACAAAATTTTGAAGAAAGAAAAAATATTAATTTAATGGTGATTAGATAGGTAGTAAGTTGGTAGTGAAAATTTTTGGTAGTGAGAATATCTCTCCTCATAATTTAAATGGTGAAAATCGTTGATATATTTGAGCAATCTACTCCTGATTTTTGTAATACTTTTATGAAAATTATGTTTTCGAGGGTTTTTCATTCTTTCAGAAACCTTTTTTTTATATATATATATATACGTATTCTTTTAGACACCATTACTTACGCTATGTTTTGGTCATCTGAAGTTTCTTTTTATCCAAATTAATCCGCATTTAAAGTAAAGTATTGGGTTATGAGATATCTTTAAACATTTTGAATGTAAGATAATCCTTACAAGAGGTATTACGATTATTATTAGGAAATGATTAAATTACACCGACACAAGAACACTATATATATTTTAATTAGTTGTTCATTTTACTTGCATCCAACGCCCCTAATTTATTAATTATGTATCGTTAAATACAAATGAAATCAATGCCTACGATATATATATATATATATATATATATATATATATATATACTATGATGCACCGACATCGACACCGCCACGGGACACGATACGACACGCCGATACGTTAATTCTAAAAAATGTCATATTTTGACACGTTGGGACACATTTTGATATTAAATAAATTTTTTTAATATGTATAACATAATTAATATTTAATACATATAAGAGTCAATAATAAGTCATATAAGCAATCAAACATTTAAATTTTATAACATAAATATAAATAAAAATAATTTTGCGTACTTTGTTAATTTTTCATGTCAAATTTCATAATATAAAAAAATTAAATTATAATTTTTTTTATATTTAGTTAATAAAATAAAATTAAGATTAAAAAAAAGCGTGTCCGAGCGTTGACTGCGTGACCGAAATAGTTGACCGCGTGTCGAAAAGATATGTCGGAACGTGTCGGAGAGTTGACCGCGTGTCCCCAAATATTGACCGCGTGTCGGAACGTGTCCGTGTCAGACACGTGTCCTACAAGCAAATTTTGAAAATTTCATCGCGTCCGTGCTTGCTTGTATATTTCTACAGCCACTTTAGATAAGGTTATCTACAACTATCCCTTTTTAACTAAGTCTGACTAGTTATACATAGTTATAACAATCGGACCGGACCGGCCGATTCGAACCAGTCATTTGACTGGCCCGGGTAGCCTAACGGTCGGACATGTAAACAAATCAGTGTGAATCAGTATGAGTCGATGAGAACCGGCATGTTCTACTAAAACTAGTGACTCGTCGGGTCAAAAATAGACAACAAAAGGGAAAATGTCAGAGAAAATGGAACTTTGGCCACCGGGAGTGGTGGAAATAACTTGGGCGGCAATGGAGTCCATCAGGAAAGGCCACATTGCGGTATAGATGTCTCGCTAAATCTCCTGGTCTGTGCAGAGGCAAGCATTGCAGCGACGAGGCGGGTGAGGGAGTTTAACAATGGTGAAGAAGGAGTTTAACGATGGTGAAAGAGAAACATAGCGTGAAAAGAAAAGAAGGAAGTTGTGTGATGTGAGATGTGAAATGGGTTTATACATGATTTCATTTATTATTGTCTTGAAAAGTGCAATTTACAGAATTGCATTTATTATCTTGTCTTGAATGAATAGTTTGTTAAGTGATAGTTCTGAGATTGTATTTGAATTTTGAAGCGTGACGTTTTTTTCTCATACGAAAGATAATCTTTAATATTAATAAAGTTAAATTATTTTTAACTGATATTATTTTTTGTTAGTATTTAATTTTTTTTATAACCTTTTAATATAAATTATAAATTTGTATATACTCACCAGGTCATGCGGTTCAACCAGTGAGTCACTGGTTGAACCGGTGACCCAATGATCTAGTACCTCGACCGGGTCAACAATCGGGCCAGTTTTAACAACATTGATAACAATAAAGCAGTTCTTTTTCTCTCTCTCCTAAGGGCCTGTTTCGTGTGATGTATAAGACTTGACGACATGCTAACATTGGATAAGGCCTGATAGTATAAGACTTGATTAAATTTTAATATTATCCAACGTTTGATATGGTATTGTATAAGATAATATCATCCAATATTTTAAAAATTAATATAAAAAATTAGTTTAATATATTAATATTGAAATGATATATTAGTTCTTGAAAATTGTACATATAAGCAATATTAATACATCAACCTTTATCAGGCCTAATCCTACCCCCTTAGGCCTGATTAAGTTATACATAATTTTGATATGTTAAGGGGTTATGCTGTATAAGCTTATACTATACGATGGTCACACCAAACAACTAAAATTGACATAACGTATAGTATAAGCTTATACTATCAAGCCTTATACATCACACAAAACAGGCCCTGGTAGTATAAGCTTATACTATACGTTATGACATTTTCAATTGTTTGGTATGGTCATCTTATAGTATAAGATATACAGCAGAATCCCTTAATACATCAAAATGATGTATAACTTAATCAGGCCTAAAGGGGTTGATGTATTAATATTGCTTACAAGTACAATTCTCAAGAGTTAATATATAATTTTAATATTAATATATTAAAATAAATTTTTTTAATATATTAATTTTAAATTATTGGAGGATATTATCTTATACAATACCATACTGATATGCCTCCAGCATAGATATGATTTTAAGCCAAAAAGAGAAAGAATCTTAATCAATTATGAATAAAATGGGCTATAATTGCTATTAAAATGATAAACCCTAATAAGGTATCTTATCACTGATTTTCTTATATTTTCCTAGGAAAAAGGACGAGAAAGAAGCGAAGTTGCGAAAGACGGAAAAGCACAGGTCTGAAACCACCGCGTTACTAGCGCGGATCTGGCGATGACATCACTTTGCAATACAGTGCCACCACGCTACTAGCGTGGCACTGGCGCTATCAACGCCAGCAACTTCTGCCAATCGCGTTATCAGCGCGGGATTCACACTAGTAGCGGGAAGCTATAGCCTCCAGAGTGAACTCCCACGCTATCAGCGCCAACCTAGCGCTAGTAGCGCGGGAAGCACATAATAGTTTTTGATTTTGTATAAGAAAATATACGGAGAAGATAGAAATCAACATATATGATCAGGATTTCTAAACAAGGGCACAAAGTCTATAAAAAGGAGACTAAGACCCAGAGATAGACATCTTTGGCTGGAGAGAATTGTGAGAACATAGAATTGAGAGAATTCTTGGAGACTCACGCTGAAGATCAGGATTCCGACGAAGTTGAAGACCGAAGACCATTGATCTTTCATCTTATTCTTCTTCTTTATTGCTTTTGTAACACCAAGTGTATACCCAGTTTGTTATCATATCATCATATTAAGCGTTGCTTAATTAAATGCGGAACCAACTTTTTGTTTTCAATTATAACGTCATTATCATTACTCAATTTGATTATTAAATCCTTTTTCAAAACATTGTCTATATGTAAAATGCAATTCAACAATTAATTGAAATACCTCATATATATAAATGTGTGTATCTAAATACGAAACTACAACACGTAATCCAGACCATGATACATTTTACAACATAATTTTAACTAATCAAAACATAATCAATGTGGCATGGACAATCCCCATGCTCACAAAATAAGGCAACAAATCCTAACACAGTCTCAACAAAGATACCAATATAATGAAGATAAAGCATAATCAACAACCAGGAAAATCAGTAATAACAACATGCATCAATCAACTAAGCTCCGGCCTCCTGCCGTCCGAGGTCTCAACCCCCGAGGAACCTGAACCTGAAAATGTGCCCAAAATGTGGGGTGAGATCTCTAAAAAGAAATCTCAATAAGACAAAGGGTCCTCAAGGATCTCTCCACCCCAAGCTCACTTACATGTGCAATATAAGAAGTTCCAAATCTGTGCAATGTAGCATATAATCATGTCATTTGTGTCAATATCCTATTAGCCAGAGAACATGCATGAATTACATATGTCTACAATCCACAATCAGTGCAACACGCCACTTGCACCCACCCACAGAATCACCATATTGTATGACGCCACATACTCAGGCTTACCGTCTAGGTGGAACAACACATGCATATCATAAGGCACTTGCACTTAACAGCTCAATAGCATTTCAAAAAATAATACATGAAACACATCATGCATATAAACCATTCCCTATGGGGTATGGTGAAACCAACAATGGCAAAACCAAGGACACGAAAGCTTACCTCTCAAGCTAACAATCCAATCACAAGTCCACACTAGCCCAAGGGCACCAAACTGCACCCTCACGGTCTGTTCATAACAGAAATAATCATTATTATTCATAGCTCAATGTTTTTACTAAGTATTTAATGCTTTCTAACTTGCTTTAAGTGATTTTAGGCTAATTCTGCAGGAGGTATTCGAATACTCCTCTCAGTATTCAACTACTGCACAGTATTTGAATACAACTCAGTATTCAACTACTTTTCTTCCCAGAAAAGTATCCCAATACTCTTTAATGAGTATTCGATTACCTGCTGATGAGTATTCGAATACTGCACGAAAAGTATTCGAATACTTATCAGACAAAATGCATAAACTCTAGCAGTTTACTGCATAATCCTACTTTTAATGGTCCAAACTCGATTTGGAGTCCAATAACTCCAACAACAGATGTTTATTAACATCTTTTAGACTTAGATTACCAGCCTTTAGCTCAAATGGTTCAAGTTTCTCTTTTTAAAGACTCAAACAAGCTCAAACCATAGAAATTTCAAAAGGGATAATCATGGCTCACCTTAAGCTTCACAAATTCAGAAAAAGACACTGTCTTGGAGCTTCCAACAATACTCAAAGGTTCTGACTTAAAAGGATCACGAATTTGGCACCTCAAGTTGGCTCTTTTACACTTAAAAATGGCTCCTTAAAGCCACCATGACAAGACAATGGCTCTCGCAATGAGAACCCACAACTTTTCCCTCAAGCAACCACAAGTCAGAGGCCAAAACTCAGCAAACAAGGACCTTTCACTCACCCAAGACTTGTTCTCACAAAACTATGCTAATTTGGTGAAGGCAACATGGACAAAGGTGATCACTTTGAGGTTTCAAGGGGAAGAAAAGGCATGAAATGGTAGAGAGGGAGGGTGGCAGCAGCTGAGTACTCAGGACACTTCACGTAGGCAGCCTTAATATGGCATAGGGTTATGTGCCATTAAGCATTTATAGTCGCTTAAGTTTTAAACACACTATATTAGCACTAATAGCTACGCCTATCATTTTAATCTCAATCTTTGGATTCTAGACTTGGCCATTTTTTTAGGATTTTTCATATTTTTATTTTATTGTTTGCAACACTTTGCCGCTACGCGCGTTTACGTAGCCGATATCAGTTCTGACACCAATTCTCATTATTTTGACCTGAAACTTGACACCCTAGTCCTATATATTATTCTAGGAATATTTTCATACTTATTATAATTTTTCGGGATACTTCATCGGTACGCACTTATACCATGGAGCAGAACCGGTATCCGCACTTTTCGTCAGAAAAACGACTTTCAACATTATTAGTCACATAATTTTTTAAGTCTTCTCGTAATTATTAGGGTCAATTATGGAATTATTTCTTTAATCTCCTGTTTATTTAATTAAATTTCTAAATTAACGGTGCCAGTTCTTACAGCTTTCATGAATACTTTTTATTTCTTTAATTTGATAAAGCCAGCTATGTTTGGCTAATTTCTTTTTGTAGTTGTGATCATGGACCCTATGTGAATCCTTTATATTTTCTATATTATTTTTATACATTAATTGGTTTAGTTAGTTTTATTCTGCCAGTGTTAATTTTTCCATATCCTTGATAGAATTGATCACTCTATTATTGGGTTTTGAAGGTTAGAGCTCACAATAGACATATTCGGGTTTCAATCTGGACAGGGATAGAATAACAATCCGTGCATGACCTAGACTAGGCATTCATAGACTGCAGATTTTTAGATTCATTTGCTTAATGTTTGATTCAAGAGGAATTACTAGGAAACTAGGATTATAATTGGGTTAAAGGGTTGAAATCACTAAGACATTAGGGTTCAATTATTTAATAGGGAAATAATGAATTGTCTGAGCTAATAAACTAGTTAGTTATAAAATACAATTTAGGAATATAAGGGATATCAGAGGTGAAGTGCATCCTGGCTACAGTTCTTTTACAATTTTACATAACTCATATTTTCTTGATATTCTTGAATGCTTTTGAATCTTATTGTTTTTGAAATTCAGTTTTTGAATTTCAGTTTTTAAATTACAACAAACAATTACCTTCACAATCAAACTGAGTTCTTTTCTTCAAATTCAAAGGGAATAATTTAAATTAGTCTTTGGTGCATTAATCCTCGTGGGACGATATCTTACTTATCATTTTATTACTTGAAACGAACGGTATACTTGCCGATTTCGCAACACATACCAAACGCTGGATAATATTAAAATTTAATCAGGTCTTATACTCTTAAGTCTTATAATATAAGGCCTTATCTAATATTATGCATCAAACATGCTCTAAGAGATTGTCGGCTGAAGTGGCGGAGAAAGAAATTGCAATTTTTATGTATGATCGGTCAGACTTAGTTAAAAAGGGATAGTTGTCGATAAACTTATCTAAAGTGACTGTAGAAATGTTTATCCTATATAAATATATATGTATATACATATATATGTAAATATAAAGTATGAGTGGTTTATTTTTAAATTTTTTGGTCGTAAACACATTAATAGTCGAGAAGGTGAAAACTAACAAAGGTTTATCAAGACCATCAATATGTTTGTCATGTTAAAACTATCAATAATTGTGAATGATGTTATGTTACTCTTTTGAGTTTTGCTCATTCACTAAAGTTCAATAGGACCTAGTATGTAAGAAGAGTCCAAGAAACCTAAAATCCATTCTGCTTAGGGCTAGGGTTTCTTCGAACCCATATATATTTTACAGTTATAGTCATCGGTCTATCAGGTCTTCACTTGGTGGTTGCAGAGGTTGGGGTAAGGTCATCTTCCTGAAAGTGATTGAGTA